>CAJNJA010047830.1:428-25879 GCA_905231915.1 Symbiodinium necroappetens | reverse complement strand
GTTTAGGGTTTAGGGGTGGTTTTAATTTCCGAGGGTATTTGCACGGGGTTCCTCAGGAATCTGGGCGTATGTATATTGTGTAGCTTATTTTTGGGTAGCCTTCCAAAAACCTGCAGCATAGAATCTACCACTCAACGACGACCTGCACTTAGTACCAGGTACATCAGTACCGGGCATGGATAATTATCCCTGGGGTGTAATGTAAGATATGTCGCAAATCCCCAAACCCGAAATCCCAGTTAAAGACTGTCGAGAAGCATGTGAGAGCTTAGTTCCAAAGCATTCCGACCTGAACCCTAACAGCGCTCAAAAAGCTACAGATAGCCCCGATACCGCAAGCATCTTAGACCCTATACACCCTCGAAGTCAATTTTCAAGCCTCCGATGTTAAACCGAAGGCTGGAAGTGAAGGACCCTACGTCAGTAGTGTTAGGGCCTTAGGGTTGAGGGTTTTAGGCTTTTGGGCCTCTTGGGGCCTGTCGGATTGGAGGCTATTGTACTTTAGGGGTCATTTCTAGCCTTACACATGAAGTCTCAGATTTCAAAAAAATCCTGGGACCACATCCACAACTCTAAACCGCAACACTGGAGGTCCCCCGCCTTTAAGAGGAGACTTGGGCCATGGAAGCAATGACGAAAAGTGTATACTACAGTGGGACTCCATGCTCTGTGAACACGAAACCACTCTGATATACACTGGACTTGCAGAAAGGCTCGAGAAGCCATCGCTGCGGCGAGACAGGAGATCCGAGCTGGGTGTTCACGCTTTTACGAGGCTTTAGAGGATCATGCGGGGTGTTATAGGGATTCACGAAAGGACTTCAAAAGGGTGTTGTTAGGGCTCAGATTTCCGAATAGGAATAGATGATGACTTCATTATATAGGTCTTCTTGCGATTCATGGAGCATGTCTGGCTTAGTGTTCAAAGGACCTAAAAACTAGGTGGTTGGTTTTAGGTTAGTAGTTTTGCAGGTTAGCATTTGGGAGAGCATATGCTTATTTGCTACGTGGACCCTGCGTCAAGGCTGCAAATCACCGACTGGGAGAGGTATTCACAGGGTTCGACATGGTGTGTGGAGTTTGATTATGGTTTGGGGTTTAGGGTTTAGGTTCATATGTTGCTACCTCGTTCGCATGATTTTCATTGTTGAAGAGATACAGTTGTTGTTACTCTGAAATGGCTTTTGTAGGTTTTTGAGCTTTTCGAGAGTGCAACATCGTTCTGTCAGTTTTATATGCAGCATGTGTAATACAGGCGGACCCTGTACTCGGTTTGTTCAGTTCAGACTAACAGGCCCGTTAAAATTGGAGTAGCAGAAAGGGGTACGCGGAAGCGCAAACGAACAGTGAGAACAACAACAGCACTCCAAGTTAAACGATGGGATCACAACAGCGGCCAGAAGAGCCGCTAAGCCCAAGTTGCATCCGTCTACGTTGCCAGGATGCTGGCCTGGGAGACGACTACTTTACGGTGGACCTTCCATTGACCCCGGAGAGGATCAGAATGGTGCGCCCAGCGACTTCACTGGGTTCATCGGGCTTGCGGTTTAGGGTTTAGGGTTTAGAGTTCGGCCCTAAACCCTAAACCTTAAACCCTTGAGTTCGGTGTTCATAAGAACAGGTGACGTGCCGACTGATTGTGGGTCGTCTCCAACTTTTTGCGAGGCACAGTGGTTACTCTACTATAGAACTTCTAACAGCAAGTAATCCTGCTTGCCCTTTCGGGGCAACTATATATGCTTGAACAGTTGAACCACTACACAGGAAGTGGGGTTTAGGGGGAGACCGCTCGACGTTCTAGGACATTCTTGAACCTTTTCTGGATTCCCGAACGAACGCGCAGCACCAACGGGACTCCCCGTGTTGTAGATCTGCACCCTTCTACCGCTGAGCCCTCGACCCCTAACCCCCAAACCCTAAACCCTGAATCCTTAGCTCCTAAACCCCCCATAAAACAAAATCTGAACCCTATAAACCCTGGCCCCTGAAATCCCGACGGCTTATGGAGCCCTAAACCCTAAGCCCTCAACCCCCTAGACCCCTAAACCTAGGAGATTTTCAGGTGGGTAGATACCGTTATAGGAGCCTTATAGAAGGTCTATATACGTAC
This sequence comes from Symbiodinium necroappetens, assembly GCA_905231915.1. Taxonomy (NCBI): domain Eukaryota; class Dinophyceae; order Suessiales; family Symbiodiniaceae; genus Symbiodinium; species Symbiodinium necroappetens. Next base: position 23,769 of record CAJNJA010047830.1, on the reverse strand, counting down.
CTTAAAGGAGCCTTATGGAAGCCTTATATACCCTAAGCTCCCACTTGTAGTTTGCGTTAACTAAACCCTTCTTATGGAGGCCTGCGGCGATCCCATCGCCTCGAGATTTTCGGAGAAATCCAGTCGCCTTGCTCCCGGGGCAGTCTTCAAGGGATCCTTTGATAAAGGGCTCTTCTTCAAGGGTTCTTTGGGGGTTCCTTTAAGGGTTTCGTAAATGTTTCCGTTAAGGGTTCTATAAGTATCTGGGACCCTCGAAAGGACTCCTTTTAAAAGGGTTCTTTAGGGGTTCCTTTAAGGGTTTCTTAGAGGTTGCCTTTAAGGGTTCTAAGTATCTGCCACCCTCGAAAGGATTCCTTTTAAGAGGGTTCTTTAGGGGTTTCCTTTCAAAGGAGTTCCGGGATAAGGCTAGATTTCAGGTTGCAGAGTGAGGGTTTGGATGCTCTGAAGATTTGCCCTGTTTTTGTTGGTGCGCGGGTTTTGCAGGAGTTCTATAAACCCTAAACCCCTAAACCCCAAAACCCTAAAACCCTAGAGTTCTGATTCTACGCAGGATTTGCTGAGATTTTGGATTTGGGCTCGGGAGGTCTGTGAAGGATCGTAGGACCAGGGGTCCAGGAACGCAAAGAGTACATGTGCGGGGCTTCCGAAAATAGGGGACTCTAATATAGTACCCTAAATAGTAGGATCCCTTATTATAAGGGCCCCAAATAAGGTACCCCAATTTTTCGGAAAGTCCCATATTACTTTGGCCTTATTATAAAGTGTTCTATGACGCTGTTGTGATGCTTAGGGTCTGGGGTTTACGGTTCAGGGTCCAGGATCCACAGTTTGAGGCGCAGAGTTTTTAGGGTTCAGGCTGTTCGCTAAAGGGTTTAGGGTTTAGGGTTTAGGGATCTGGAGGCGTGCTTGAAGTGCCATGTTAGTTCCGTTGTTTAGGGCTTGGCGTTTAAGGTTAAGGGCGAAGGGCGTTCTTTGGAGGTTTCGGTATGCATCTGTTGTTAAAGGGTTCTGTAAGGGCACAGGGCGTATGAGTCTAAAAGGGGCACGGCATTTTGTTCTTATTCACCTTGGACCCCAAACCTCAAACCCTAAACCCTGAACAGTAGACCTTGAATGCTTAACCAACATGTCGGATTTGGGAGTCGATGACCCTATGTTCAACATGGGGCTTCTGCAGAAGGGCGGGTCCTGTCGTCTCCAAAACATGCAGCCAAAGCAGTATCCGGCCCATGGTCGTTGGATCCAGGGTAACTTTTAAAAGGGCGTTTAGGGGTTTAGGATGTAGGGTTTAGGGTTTAGACCCTGGGACCCAGGACTTCAAACCGCACCCGGTAGCCATGCCGAGACACTCTGCAGCTTTTGCCTTTGCCGTCTGCGTCCACCCCGCGACCCCACCCCCCAGCACCCGAACCAGCCGCCCACCCCAACCACCCCCAGCACCGCAGAATCAACCCCCCCAACCACCCCACCCCCATAGCATCCCACCCACCACATCCCACCACCCGAAACACCCCAACAGGCCAAGGTACGTTCTATTCTAGACAGAGGGACTGCCTGACTTCAGGATTTTTGTGACCGAGATCTGATCGCGAGCGCACCAGAAGTAGCACAAACTGGAGCACAACAGAAGTATCACAAAAAGGAGCACAACATTTTCACCAGAAGTAGCACAAGGTTTGCTCCGATTTCCAAGAACAGAGCACGCGGAGAATGTACCCAAATTGAAAGAAAGTTCAGGTGAGGCATTGGTGAGAATTGAAACTTATTGAAGAGTTGCCAGATCCAGACAGAGTTTGCCCTGCCAGCTGGGAGCTCCAACAAAGCCACGAAGAGCTGACTAACGGCCCAGCACTGTGTCCAAACTGCTCAGGGGCTGGATTTTCAGGTGGTCGTCGGCAGGCTAGGGATACCGCACCGAGTAGAGCCAATCTCAGGCAAAGCACGCAAATCTGATCATTCTGCATCATGCTGAGATGGACGAAATTGTTCTTCAGCCTTTTAGCCCACGTGCTTCCCGCGCGCAGGCCTCTGGATTCTATGGGTTGCTTCGGGGATACCGCACCGAGCAGAGCCGATTTCAGGAATATGATCATCATGTGAGGATAGACGTCGAGACATATTTTCAAAGTGTAGCTGAAAATTCGTGTATTTCCTCGTGCAATTCCTAAATTAGGGTCTCCTTTTAGGGTCCTTTTCATACGGGTGCCGCACTAGTTTTGGACCTGAAAAAGGGAGCCTGATTTAGAGAACTACTGTTGATGATATAATTCTTGCATGACCTTAAGAACCCTAAACTGTGGGGATTTAGCTTGAATTGCGGTATATTCCTTGTTATGGGTATAATGCAGGATTTATATCATCACCCCTACCTGTATGAAACCCGCCCAAACCCTAAACCCTAAACCCCTAACTCCACGAGCGCACGCGCGACCCTCTGAGGCCCCAGACCCTCGCTTTTCGTCTGAGGAGCTGCCGGGAAGAAAAGCCTTTGGGAGATGCCCCAAGACTCCATGTTTAGAGTTTAGGGTTTAATTAGGGNNGGGTTTAGGGTTTAGGGCGGGGCCTTCTTTCCAGATGTTTCAGTGCTGTTATTGAGAGCCGTCTTCGTAGTATTACTCTTATTATGATTGCCATGATTACCATTAGCAATATTCTTGTTCTTGCTATCAGCAGATTGGACTGTGCTGTATATTTTGTACTCAGATGTTATTTATGTATCAAGTGTGTTATTTCAGAATCCTAATCATGATGAATGCTGATATTTCTGACCATTGATCGAATGCATGATGTTCTGAGACTGATTGCTATTCTGGGATTCTCGCAGGGCCTCAGGGCTTAGACTATGGGGGCTTGCCTCATGACAGCCCTGAAGACCTTCTATGAGAGGGGTTCTGTCTGCGGCACTAATGTTGGAGCCTGAAGAATTACCAATACCATTGATTAACTAATTAGGGTTCCCTGTTGTAAATGTACCTTGAACCCTAGACCCTAAACCCTNNCCCTTAACCCTAACCCTAAACCCCCAAAAAGCAATTTAAAACTACCAGATCGTATTCTTAAGGCCCCATACTTTGGGGCGACAGGTTCCTGAACGCGTCTATGGAGGACACAGAAGGCCTACCTGAATCCCAAAGAGCCGAGTTTTGTTACGGACTTTGTATGAGTAAAATCATAACCCAAGCGTCCCTGGAAAGGTAGGCGTTATAGGATCCGGGTGGTCATACTCGGCACTTAGGGTTTAGGTTTAGGGGTTAGGTAATATCTGCATAGTATACATGGCTGCCTCACAGGGTATTGCCAAGTATTGTGTAATCCTTCCTACGGCTTGGGTACCTAACTTAGAATCTCGGGGGCTCGGGTTGAGGAAACCATCCCCAGATCAAGAAGCCCAGATTTGAAGGTACTGTATGACGACACCCCAACTACCCTAAAAGGGTCTAGTGACTGTAGGTTCAGGATTAAAACAACCAATCTCCCATCCAATGAGGCCTAGTTGAAGGATCAGCGGACTTGGTATATAGGATACAAGCAGGGTTACAAGCACCGCAGCCGGTGTTGTTAAAACCTTATTATGACATAGCCTTAGCTTAGTTACTATGTAACTGAGGGGTTAAGGAGGTTTGGCTGTCCGGCATTTCCTAGCTTGGATGGATGCACAATGCACCCGTCGCCGTGTGAAGCAGACAGAGGCGTTTGCCAAACCGCTGAGGGCTTGAAACAAATCCTGACAATTGGAGTGGGCTGCAGAATAACATGATGTTGCCTTAATCCTGTGTATATATATATATGTACATATATGTATATGTATGTATGTGTATATATATACACATATGGAGTCATAGAACTCGGGCAACATGTTAATTCTTCAGGTGCCTATAGTAGGCCTTAACAGTGAGCTCCAAGCCCTAAACCCGCGAACTCCCAGATCCGTTTCCTGGGTGTCATTCCTGGATTTGGGGGTTTACCTATAGTCTCCATTGTAATTCCTTTTTTGGGGTTAACCAATTCTATATACAGGATCCTAAAAGGTAGCCCAAAAAGGAACTACAATGGAGACTATAGGTAGGGTTTAGGGAAGGACTCATTTTCGACTTAGCTTTGCCAGCGGGTCGTCAACAACTACGAGGCTTGTGGGATCAGGGGCTATCTCTTACTCTAGAAGCCTCAAGAATTGCTATTCCTTAGGGCTCGTGAGTATAATTGCAGTACATTTTACCCCCCGCAAACCCCATTCTATTCATTAAGTTAAGGCCCTTATATCGTCGTAGCCTTGTAATAACTCTGTTCGAACCCTTTTAGATTCTCTCTTAAAGGAACCCTTTAACGGAACCCTGTTCTACATCTTAGCGCCCCGACATTGCCTGGCCCTGAGACTCAATCCGGTGCGATTTAGCGCTGACTTGGAGAATCACGAGTGTTACGGGTTTAGGATTCCAAGGGCCGGGGCCGGTAAGGGTGTAGGGCCCAAAGGGTCCTAGGTACTGTTATGGGGGATACTTTCCCAAATCATAATAATAATTCCGAATATAGAAACCCTACAGTCTACTATATAGGTACTTTGGACCCTTTGGGGGGTAGAAGCTTGAGATCAATCCGTCGGGGCATGAGTAGGTTAGCAGGGGTGAGGAGCTTTCCTTTCATTTATAGTAGGCACCTGGGGGGTTAGGGAATGCTACCCCACCCCCCTTGCTGCCACCGTAAACCCTAAGCCCTAAACCCCTAAACCGCTAAACCCTAAACCCTAAAACCCTAAACCTTCAAAGCCCCAAACCCGAAACCAAAGCCCTGCTACCCCCTTGCTGCCGCCGTTTGGCAAACCATCGCGTTGAGACCATGAGTACTTCCTGGGGAGGTCCGGAGGCGGCCGGCGCACGCAGTCCACCCCCATACCCTAAACCCTAAACCCTATGGTTTAGGGTTTAGGGTTTAGGGTATAAACCCTAAAACCCCAAACCCTAAGCCCAAGCCCTGCAAACTCCCAACCCCAGATCCTTAAGGCCCTGCACCCACTATACCATGTATTCCCATAGTTTAGGGTTTTTGAGGTCATGCAGGATTTATATCATCAACTACCCATAGTTAAGGAATATACCATAATTCCCATAGTTCAGGGTCCTTAAGGTCATGCTAAGGATTTATATCATAAACTGTACCCCTAAACCCTGAACCTTAAACCCCTAAACCCTAAACCTACCGCAGCACCCCACTGTCCCTGAGAGCTTCGGACTCTTGTTCCCGGATTCCGAGTTCTAAGGTCATCGTTAATATGGGGACCTTAGGAATTGGAAGAGGGTTCGTTCAGGGGTTCCCTTGAAACGTGGCATATAGAAGAGGTACGATAAGGGTTACTATTATAAGTTCCAAGTTATAGGGACCTTAAGCAACTAGAGTATTCGTTGCGCCTTAGGGGTAGATCATATGTGGGTACTTGTCTAAATTAGGGTCCTTGGCGGGGTCCTTTTTTATAAGGGTGCTGTTTCTATATTGGCACCTGAAAAGGGACCCAAGACTTAGAGAACTAAACTACCCATGTATCAGCTTAATTTGAAAGTAAAGGCTAGACTAAGGACTAAGGAACCTCAAGGACGGGCCCAGATTAGAATACCTATAGTGTATGAGTTCCACAACTACTAATGTAGGAACCTGATTAAGAAACCCTGGCCCTGTTGGGATTCCTATAATGAAAAACCCTAATCATAAAGACCCAAGGTTTCTTAATCAGGTTCCCATATTATCCTTGAAGCAATTTGTATGTGAACCTCATGGTACCTGTAGCCCGGCAGATTACTATTTTGGCGCCTTTGCTTCTACATGTAGGGTTAACCGTCTCTCACAACCATGTCATGTCTTTGTCAGTGATGATTATGCTGATGCCGAAGATGAGGATGATGAGGAGGATCACGGCAATGCTGCTGTTGCTTCTGCTGGCACGCGAAGTCTAACCCTAACCCCCCAGGTGCCTACTGTATAGGGCCCTAGGGGCTCTAGTACCCTATATTGCAGGTACCTGGGGGGTTAGGGCAAACTACTTCACGTGAACAAGATGGAGTCTGTACCTTGTCTGTACTGGTGTTGCAGGCTCCCTCGGGCAGGAGCCTTGTGGTGAGCCCTGCAGATATCGATTAGTTTCCTATACCCTGTCCCCCATTAAAAGTTCTGATTCTAATCATGATGACGGCTTCGTTATCATCAAGGCCCCGATATCAGATCGCGTCCAGACCGTTAGCCCCGATGTTTGCCGGCTCATTGTCTACCGGTCCTTCCTGGCGGTTTAGTTGGAGCACAGAACAGGGACTTCCTGCCGCAACGCTGGTTGGGCGAGCGTGGTGCTTGAGGCTTACCCTGTTCTGGCCCAACTTTGTGGCGAACAGGTACCTTTGTGCTTGCTCGCAGCGCAGCCAAATCTGGGCCCAAGGCCTGTATTTTCCCGCTGCAAGCAGAGGTCTAAGCGGCACTTGCTTTGCAATTCTCCAGGCATCGTGCTCTTGTCGAGCAGAGCTGAAAAACCCAATCAGCCCCACCACGTCTGATCCTGCACTGCCCATAATAAGGAATATACCATATATTCCCATAGTTTAGGGTCCTTAAGGTCATGCAGGATTTATATCATCAACAGTACCCCTAGTAGACAGAAAGCTCATAGTAAGGAGCCCCGAGAACGTGCCCCTTGAAGTGACCACTTGCTGGCTCCTCCATGTGGAATAAAGGGCGCAAAGGCCTCGCGGGAGTTTCAGCATAGGAGGGTTTGGGATTTAGGATTTAGGGTTTAGGGTTTAGGGGGTGCGATATACATAGAACCCAGTAGGATCCCTGTTGCAGAGACTGCCGACTTGTTCAGACGAGATGATAGCTCACGGTAGTGAGCACGATGACTTTGTACATGGCGTGGCCATTTGAAGAACTAGGCTCTTGACAGGCTCGCCGGGGCAGCTTTTGCAGCTCGCCATTTAGAAAAGACATAGCTTCATTGCCCAGCCTTCCCTGCCATTTCCAACCCTAAGCCCCAAGCCCGAACCAAAAGCCTAAAACAGCCAAAACATCTTGGTTTTACATGCCCCAAACCCGACACCACCCCTAAGCCGCCCCAATTAAGAACTCGAAACCGATGGGCTTGGACTCTTGAAGCCTATAGAGATGCTGAAACCCTAAGCCCTAAACCACGAAAAGCCTACACAACAGGCTTGAAGCCCCACTTTTCGAAGTTCCTACAAATCCCAAAGCTCTAAGACCCCCCAGTCAAAGAACCCTCAAGCCCAACAGCGTAGCACCCTAAAACCCGATTAATTGAAGTGCTGAGCATCGCGAACCCCCGGCGGGCCTTGCTGACTAAAACAGTGCCCCCGCACTGGAGCCCAGGACCACTCTTCCTCAAAGCCTGCGGATCTTGAAGCGGGAGTGGTCCGCTCTCAGTTACGGATCCGTAGGAAGGCCCCCTGGTATTGCGGGGGCCGGGATGCTGATGCATGGCGGAGCTTGCGGATTGAAATCTTTAAGCTTCTTAGCTCTGGGGCATGTAGATGCTTGACGGCTTAAGGGCCCTCCATCAAGATATCAGTAGGCTAAGTATGCGTGAAAACCTCGGTTTCTAATTAACCACCAAGGCTCCCATACTACACCCTTTCACTACAAGGCCCTCTGAGGATCCGTATGGAAGCCTTGTGAAGGAGCCTTACTCGCAAAGGTTCCTAGGTACTGTTATGGGTGATACTTCCCCAAATCATAATAGTATTCCCTAATATAGAAACCCTACATTCTACCACAAACGTACTTAGGACCCCTTGGGATTCCAGCTCTTCAAGGCTGCGGAATTGGGCTAGGCTAACTCCAAACCGTGGAAGCCACACCTTCCCAAATCCCTTAATTAAGGAGTATATACCTCAATAAATCACAATAGGCACCCTACTGGAATTTAAGGTATATATTGCCTTAAATCACGATAGGGGTCCTGCTACAGTTTAACGTATATTGCTCTTTAACCAACAATATATTAAGGATCCTAACTGTAGCTCCAAAAGGAACTACAGTGGAGACTATAGGTGGGGATTAGGGTTTAGGGTCGTTTGTGCAAGGCTGCTTGATTACACAGTCAAATCAGTACGTAGCTCTGAGATCGTTTGGAGGCTTCTTATTGGAAGTTCGACCGTTTCTGAAAGTTTAGACTGGACGCCAAGGGTTCAAAACAGCTAGACATGCTCTACACAAAAGCCTTTCGGGCCCAATTCCCTCAACACATGAGTCCTTCTCCTTACCCTTAGCATCAAAATAGCCTAAAAGCCTGATAGAATAGGGCCTTTGGGACCAAAAGCCTTAAGAATATGAGTCCTTTGAGGGTAAGTGTTAGGGTCCGCATCTCCCGTGCATCATGATGTCCAAGATGTGCAGCAGCTCACCTCTGACACTCGAAAAAGGTCCTGTCGGTTTAGGGCTTTGGGCTTTCGGTCTAGGGTTTAGGGTTTAGGGTTTAGGAACCTCCCTGATGTAACCCAAGGGATCCATGTACGCAAACGGTATGTAAGTACCTTAGCCTTATAAAGCAGTCCCTATGTAGGTTCTTTCCGTAGGAGCCAAAGCAGTATACAATTTGCGCACATGGACCCTGAGGGGTAAGTTCGGGTCTACAAGGAAGGATTCAGGTACGTGAGAGTAGCCGGAAGGCAGTGCCTTTGTCGGAGCTTCGGGTGTAGGGTTTCGGGTTTAGGGCTTGGGTCTATAGGCTTTGGAAATGCTATGAGCTTTGGGCTGTGAGGCTGTGAGGTGCCTGGCGTTATACCTATCGCCTCCATTCTAGTTGCTTGTTTGGGTCTAACACCCTTTCTAGCTCAGCTAGGACCCTACCTATAGACTCCATTGCAGTTCCTTTGTGGGGTTACCTGATAGGATCCTTAACAAAAATGGGTTAAACCAAGAGAAGGACCTACAATGCAGACTATAGGTATAAGGTAATCCCAAAAAAGGACTACAGCGGAGACTATCCCCAGGTTTCCAAGTACACAAAATAGCGCCTACTGTTGGCAGGCCGAAAGCCTATAAATACTATCGACTTTAGGGTTTAGGGTTTAGGCTCATTGACCCTAAACCCTCAACCCTAAAACCTAAAATCCTAAAACCCCCAAAAACCCTCAAACCCTAAACCCTAAACCAGGGTGTAAGTAGTCTTTATGGTAGCTTACATCCTTTAGGCTTCTCAGACCTCCTCGGGCTGATAGGGCTTATCCCAAACCAGACTTCAATCCATAAATTTCCTAAAGTTCAAATCTTCGAACAGGGTTTAAGGGGAGGGGAGGGGACGGGAGGGGAGATTTCAGGGTCAAAGGCAGCAAGTGTCAAGCCCATCCTTGACCCAAGACCCCTAAACCCTAAATCCTAAATTCTTGAGCCCTCAAGTGTTCCTTCAGCTTTGTGGCTCACCATGACTCGCCCCAGCATGCGACAGAGGAGGCCCACTTTGATCTTATTATTCTTGTTCTGCTCGAACTTCATGCTGCCGTTCAGAGTCCGACTATCGCTAGAGTAGAGGTCCAGGCCCAGTTACTTGTATGGTGTAGAAGATAGTTGGCGACGGGTAACACACGTTTTAAACAAAGTATGAGGTGTAAGGAGCAGTAATTCACGATATAGTGGGTAACTGGGCTTCTATGGTATGACGCATATTATGCAGTTCTTCAGAGAATTAGCGCATCATTGCTTTAGGGCCGTCATATTCAGGATCCTATTGTTGAGACTGTGTCTTTGTGCCCTATCTCATCTTCTGAGCACCGCAGCAGGTTCCTTATTAGGGTTCGAGGGCCCAGGAGCCTGACAATACCGAAAATCCCTGAACCCCGGCTATCCTTTAAACTTTAAACCCCATTTAGGGTTTAGGGTTTAGGGGTTTGAGGGTTTAAGGTTTCCATTTAGGGTTTAGGGTTTAGGGGTTTGAGGGTTTAAGGTTTCCTCCAATAGAAGGAACTTCTTGCCCTAAACCCTAGACCCTAAACCCTAAACCCCTAAACCCTGATCCCTGAACCAACCCTGGAGCTCCCGCAAAAAGAAGCTCCTTAGGGACGGGAGGCCGCCACATCCCACCGCAGGGTCACTTTTCAGATGCTATAGGGGCCTATGTAAACAAGTTCCATTAATGCTATTTTGGGGGATTCCTTATTATAATTAGTGTATATATAGTATACCCCCCAAGTTCTAACCATGAAGGCTCCTTGGTTAAGAGCGACAAATCCCACCGCAGAACCCTTTTTCTGAAGCAGAGCACATCAGCTCGGGGACGTTATAGGGTTTAGGCTTTAGAGTTTAGGGTGTATAGGTTTAGGGTTCAGCAGCTTCGGATCGAGCAGCCACCACTCAACCTAGCGGCGTTAGAATTTAGAATAAAACCCAGCCGCCCAAAGAATCCCTTAAGATTAAGAGCACACAGCTCATTTTCTCTAAGCGCCGAAGCCCTAAACCCGAACTCCAAGAAGCACTATAAGCATCAAAAACTTAAGCCGACCTAAGGCCCAAACCCTAAGTCCGAAAACCTAAGGCCAAAACCCTAAGGCCCAAATCGTAAGGCCGAACAACAAGGCCCAAACCCGAAGGCCGAAACCTTAAGGCCGAAACCCTGAGCCGTGTTCTAAACCACGGGTTTGTGCCCTGCCCTGTCCTGCCCTGCCCTGCCTCTTGCAAAGCAGCCACCATTTGCAGCAAAACCCGCTAAGCAGTCACCTTTTGCAGAAAAACCGCTACGCAGGCACCTTTTGCAGAGAAATTGCTAAGCAGTCACCATTTGCAGAAAAAAAAACCCATAAGCGGTCACCATTTGCAGAAAAACCGCTAAACAGTCACCATTTGCAGCAAGCCCGTATTGACGGTTTGCAGAAAAACCGCCAAGCAGTCCCCATTTGCAGCAAAAACGTTAAAGCCATGGACAAAGTTGATTTTGCAAAAAACAGCGAATCAGTAGGGTTTTAGTAAATAAATAAATGCATACATAAATAATTGCGTGTGTGTGTATATATATATATGTATGTATGTATGTATGTATGTATGTATGTATGTATGTATGTATGTATGTATGTGTGTGTGTATATATATATATATATACAAGAGAGAGGGTTTAGGGGTTTAGGGGTTTAGAGCTTGGGCTTTAAAGGTTTAGTTGTTTAATAGGGTTTTAGAGTTTCGGCCCTGCCCTGGGTGCACCCTAAACCCTAAACCCTAGACCCTAAACCCAGTGCAGGTCACCAGGACTTCTTGTCCTGGCCCTCGCGCTTGGCCTCTTTGCCCTTCATGCGGCGTTCGTTGGCGTCCGCCCGGACGCAGGCCGAAGCAAGAAAGCTGCAGAGGTTTTGGGCTTGAGGGGCTCAGGGTTTCGCAGTACCTACAAAAAGGAAGAATGAATATGTATATATATATATATATTTGAGCCTACCTTCTGTCAGGGATATTACCAGCACATACCAGCACTAAATCACGTGCAGGTTCTCTGTCGGGCCCTCATAAGCTACCATCGCCGATTTGTTTGTGGGGCCGGTAACACTTCGACTGCAGGTTTACATGAGGGCTCTAAAACAAACTGGGTATGCTTGGAAGACTATCTGTAAACCCTTAAAGCCTTGCTGTTGAGGGCAACAGCAGACAAAGATAGGTGATAAGAATCCCCAATTCTGGATATTCAGGCGATCCCCTCATGGTTCTGTGCGTCAGGTGCTCTGCGCGAGCGGCACGTTCGCCGGAGCCTTGAGCTTCTGTAATGTTGGATAGCAGCGCGAGGCTACCCCATTTTTAGAAAGCCCTCAAGGGCCTAGGGTTTAGGGTTTAGGGGACTCAAGGGCTTGTGGGGCTTATAGGGCTTACGTGATGCAGGACACTCGTCGGTATGCAGGATCACGGTGTTGCAGCTCCTGATCCGCGAAGTTGTTCTGAAGCCGGACAGGCTGTACTCACGGGATCAGGTCTGAGAGTGTTTAGTTTTTAGGAATTCGGGGTTGCCGAGCTTCAGACAAACCCTGAAGTCCGAAACTCCGAAACCCTAAACCCTAAATCCAAAACCCTTAAACCCCTAAACTCCTATGGACCCGAAACCCTTATGAACTTATTATGAACCCTAAGCCAGGCTGTTTTCAACCTTGTGTCCGAGTCGGGCCCCTTGGAATGAAGAGGAAAGGCGCCGTGAAGGGGCGAGAGTTTGAGGAAAGCGATCGAAACCCTGAGGAAGCTAGCAGATATGCATGCTGGCAGCAAGACCAGTAAACCAGTATATATGAACCAGATAAACGTAATGTGATCATGAAATGTGTAGTTATCATATATATATATACATATATATATACACATATTTACATACATCTACTACACAATAATGATACAGACACACACACACACAAACACACATCATCAGTAGTTTGTAACCTTTTGGGTGTTGCGCTTCTGCCAAGGCCGGGCCAAGGATGACGAGGATGACGACAGCTTGTCCGAGTTCTTCATCGAGGTCCCAGCCAACATCGGAATTCGGTTTAGGGCTTCGGGCCTGTTTGGGGGCCCCTAAACCCTACCTGGACCCCAAAAGTATGTAGAATAATAGCCTTTTATGGGTTTTGGGCCATTATTTTACCTACTTTGGGGGTTTAGGTAAACCCTAAAACACCGGGTCTAGGGTTTTTTTTCCATCGAGGCTCCAGTCAAAACTGGAATTGAAGGCTTCACCCTAAACCCTAAACATTTTGGGATTGACATGGTATAAACTAGGCTATTACAGGATTCCTTCAAAGGGTTCTGCAGGATCTTCGGTACGTGTTTTGGGGTTTCTCTGTTGCAGGTAGAGGGTTGCTACTTGGACCCTGAATAACCCACCTGTTTTGGTTCAGGCTTTAGGGATTAAGATTTCCCTATATAAGTCCTCAAGAAGTAGGTACTTCAGGGTCTAGGCAAACCCTCAACTCCCCTAAACCCTAAGCAAATGCGCTCTCAGCTGTCTCTAGGCTTCGGATCAGCCTTGGGAAATTTGTCCTTTCGAAATTTTCCAGAGGGCTTTGCGTACAGCAACGGTTTAAGAACTAAGGATCAGGGTTTTTCCGGGTTTAGGCGTTGAGGGTTTATGCTAAGCTACTGGTGAGGCTTGGGGGGTCCAACTACGGGGCTGCAGCTAGGGTGCAGGATTTGCTGATTTCAGCCCATGTTGCATGATCTGGCAAGACATATACCTGCACCACTGTATATATATATATATTCCTAAGGGTCCATGTGCCCAAATAGTATGTTCTTTGGCACTTTGAGGCCAAAGCATATGCTATTTGGGTACATGGACCCTTAGGGTATTGTTATTGCACAAAACATGTCTGTCAACATCATATGACTTGCAGCGGTAGCAGTTCTTTGATGGTTAAAAGCTGGTTCAATGGAGTGATACTAGAGTCACAGTTGGAACTGCGGGTTTACAGGCAGCACTTCCCAAAGTATACTGGTTACTTTGTGAAGCGCAGCCCTACAAATTATGTTCCTGGCCGTCTTGACAATGAGCAATCAGAGACAAAGACAATGCCGTACGGGTACATGGACCGGCAAGTGTCAACGACGGCTAACCTAGAAGGTCCATACAGACTACGATTATGGAGTTAGGCCCCTGAAAACCACCCAGACCCTAAACTCTAAACCCATACTACGGATGGTCTTGTCACTTGTGGGGCCCAATTCCATACTGGTAGCATATATGGACCTCTGGCTATTCTATTTCGGGATGCGTTTCTTTATGGGTGTGTTGGATTTTGTGACGCTTTTGCTAGAAGTCTCAGCAGAGAAAGAACCTTGTACAGTACCCTTAGTGTCCTTATTAGTGGGGACCTTGTTATGAGGTGTACCTGCATTGAAGAAATTCCCAGCTGTTTGGTGGATGTCGAAATCGTGATAGTCTAGGGGATCGGTATTTACCGGTGACTAGACTCTAAACCCTAAACCCTGAAAACCCTAAACGCTATATGCCCTAAACCCTATAAACCCTAAACCCGCAACCCTAAACCCTAAACCCTATAAACCCAAAACCCTATAAACCCAAAGCCCAAACCCGGTGCTTAAGCTCGCCTCTCCGCAGGATGTCTCGCCGGTGGGACGGCGAGTGGTGAAGGCCAGACCGGAACCTGGATCAGTTTCCCAAACCCAAAGGGTTTAGGGGTTTATGTAGGGTATTAGGGTAGTAGGGGTTTAGGGTATTAGGGGTTTATGTAGGGCTTTAGGGGTTAACTGTTGATGACATCCCAACCTTAACTTAAGGGTTTAAGGGTTTTAGGGTTTAGGGTTTAGGTTGTTGATATAAATCCTGCATTACCTGAAGGACCCTAAGCTATGGGAATTATGGTATATTCCTTATTATGGGTCATGCATGATTTTAGATCATCAACCGAAGTACCTGCATAGTACAATGTAGGGTTTCTATAATAGGAATTACCATTATGGTGTGGGCAAGTATCCCCCATATAGGTACTTAGGACCCTTTGGGAAGGCTCCATGTACCTTTGCGGGTTCCTTTCAGGGATCATAAGGAGGTCGGGTTTTAGAGTTTAGGGTTTTAAGGTTTAGGGTACCTATTCATAGGGTTCCTTACCCTAAAATTCAGAGGACCCAATAAGTGGATACATAGGTTTCGGATAGTAGCTGTGTAGGTTTCTTTTTGGGAGAGTATTTGATTATTAGCTACTTGCACCCTTGGGGTAATATCCAGTGTAACATACTACTTAGGCCTTAAAGACCTATGTAGGAACCCTTCTAAGGCCTAAGCATATGCATGCATATGCTCTATAGGTACATAATGGAGCCTCAACGGTGTGAAGCAACAGCACCAGACGTCACATTTCTAAAACGTACATCCCGACGGTTGATGATATTCATCTGCACTACCCATAATCAGGAATATACCATAATTCCCATAGTTTAGGGTCCTTAAGGTAATGCACGATTTTTTTCATCAACCGTAAGCCCCTCCCTAAACCCACTAATAACCCCAAAGCCCCAAACCCTTTTGCTTTCTGTTTCCGAAGAAGAGAGGCGGGAGGATACTGGCTCCGGCTTTTGGGTAAGTGATTGGGTAAACTATACGATGATTTCAGAATATTGGGTTTAGGATGCAGGGTGCCCTGATCAGGATCACGGATATTTAGGGTTTAGGCGTGATCCTTATACTAAGGATCGTAGTCTTAGGGTTCTACAGAAGTCGTCCCCAGGCTGATCTAGAAGAGCCTTTCAGTTTCGGGTTGTCGTGCCCGTCCTCGGAGTGCAGCGGCAGGAGAAAGCTGAGCTTCTCCGTCGATGGGCGGCTACGGGCGAGAACCTAAGGGCCTGCGAGTCCTCCATCCGCCTGTGCAAGAAGAATCCCAAAGGGTCCAAGTACCATTATAGTAGCTACTTAGCAGGTATTTGGGCCCCAAAAGTATATACTATACTATTACTTGGACCCTTTGGGAATGTCTTGGAGGGAAAGCGGAGCATGGAGTTGGTAGCGGTAAAGGATATGCCGCTGCCGCCGTATCGGTTTTCCAAGACGCTTAGCAGCAACACTATGTGTTGTTTTGAGCGATTATAGTGCCTGCAGCTAGCGTCAAACATTTATCGCCTATCCAAAGGCTAAAATCGATGCCATAGTGTCTCGGGGAGGGGGCGTCCCCGATCGGGATGCCCCCCACGTGTTGGAGGAGACGAAAGTCTGGGTCACCACGAGTGAATCGTCAGCCTGTGCTAAGTATTCGGGCTCCTCTCTTCTAGAACCGGAGAGCCCCTTCGAGTATCCCTCATAATCACCCTCAAGAGGATCCCTGATAGAACCCTGTTTACTGGAACCTCTTCTGAGTCTTAAGGCCATTCACAGTAAGTTTTCGAGTTGGTAACCTGGAGCTTTTCGGAGCTTATATCCCCTATATCACCTCAAATAGGTTAACATGGGAACCTGATTAAGAAACCTTGGGTCTTTATTAGGGTCCCTATTATGAATCCTAATATTATGGGTGTTATAGGGCCAGGATTTCTTGATCAGGCTCTTGCATTAACCCTTAGTGCTTCTAGGATACTGGACAAGTAAGAGAATGCGCAGGTTTATCGGCAGCTCAAGGCGATGAAGGGCGAGCAAGAAGACGAGGTTGCCAAGGCCGGGTATGAGACTGGGGCGCTGGGGCGCAGTTCTGTGAGTTTGGGATTTAGGGCTTTAGGGCTTCATTTAGGGTGTTGGGGCTCTAGGGTTTTAGGGTTTATAAAGGTCTGGGAATGCTGTTTGGGGCTGCATCTGGCTCCCTTTTGGGGATCTTGTGTTAAGAGCGACGCACTCTTTCGGGGTTCGTTGGGAAGCACCGGTTGTGGTTTCAGTTTAAAGTTTCAGGAGTGTTTTCAGGCTCATAGAACTGAATTTTGGCCTTGCTGCTGCAGCTGCCCCTTCGTCGCCGTCGCCGTCCTCGTCGACGCGGCGCTGATGGTTCCCCGAATTAAAGTTCCAAGGGAGGTTTAAGGTTTGGTGTTTGGTATGATCATGGATAATCTCCTGCCCGAAGCCCTAAACCCTAAACCCCATGTAACCTAAACCCAAACCCCTATACCCTCACACCCAAGCAAAGCCCCCAAAAAGTGACCTAAATGCTTTTTTTGGGGGGGTCGCTGCTATAACTATAGTATACTATATTGTACCCCAGAACCCTATTCTAATCATTATTAGGGCGTCTATATTGGATCTAAGGACTTGCTGCCCTCCATGTTGGCCGAAGCCCCTAAACCCCTCTAAACCCTTAAACCCGTATGCCTATACCCTCACCCCTAAGCAAAGCCTAGACGCTGCGGCGTTCCTTGTCTCTGAGGGTTCATTTTCCCCTAGCAGTATATACTTTGGCCTTAGAGTAGTGCCTTTTTGGGTACTTTGGGGCCAAAGTATATGCTATTTGGGCACATGGACCCTTAAACCCTAGACTCTTTGAGGAACCCTTAAAGGAACCCTCAAAGGAACCGAGCCTTGAAGGAACCCTTAAGGGAACCACTACTTGGGCACAGGGACCCTTAGGGTGTGTCAACCCTAAACCTTAAATCCTAAATCCTAAATCCTAAACCCTAAACCCTAAATCCTAAACCCTAGACCCTTATAGAAGCCCTATATATATATACCCTAAACTCCCCACCTGTAGTTTCCTTTAAAATATTGGGCTTACAAGTTATGAGTCCCCTTCCTTGGCTATCCTACTTGTACCCGTACTTGCAACCTTGCTTTCTTTTCCTAAACCCTAAACCCTAAACCCTAACCCCTAAACCCCTAAACCCTAAACCCTAAGTTTCCTTTTAAGCAGATCATGGATGCCCTGGCGCCGGAGCAGAAGGCCGTACCTGCGCGGACGAGATCGGGAGGGTTTAGGGATTATGGGGATTATGGGGACTATAGGGTTTATCGGGTTTATCGGGTTTACAGAGTTTATAGGGTTTTTAGCGTTTTTAGGGTTTTTAGGGTTTTTTAGGGTTTGTAGGGTTTAGGGTTTTAGGGTGTAGGGCTTATAGAGTTTATGGGGTTTTTAGGGTTTAGGGTTTTAGGGTTTAGGGCTTATAGGGATTATTGGGTTTAAAGGGCTTACAGGGTTTATAGGGTTTATAGGGATTAAAGAGTTTATAGGGCTTTTAGGGTTTATAGGGTTTTCGGGGTGTAGGGTTTTAGCGTTTAGGGCTTACAGAGTTTATAGGGCATTTAGGATTTAGGTTTTTAGTTTTTAGGGATTGTGGGGTTTGGGGCTATTTCGGGGTGCAGGGCTTAAGGTTTAGATTTTAGGGTTTTCTTTGGCGGGTGGACCAGGGTTTGGGACTCACAGGGTGTAGGGTTTTCGGATTTGGGATCGTATGTCTTATCAAACTTGTGATGGAAGTCGGTTCAGAATAGTCGGGGAGTGGTGGTCCAGGCAGGTAGTGGGTGTTGGCTTCATGTTGCTGTGCACGTACTTGCAGCCCAGAGTCTCCCTTGTAGTTCCCTCGTTTTTTACTTAGTTCCTGAGTTCTTAAGCACAAAAAAGTGTACACTTTCGGTTCCATAAGGGGTCAGAGTATCCCAAAAACTTTAAAGTGTACTCATTCAGCTACTATAAGCTTGTGGCTTAACAAGTTATCTACGGAGGATCCTACAAGCTATCCCAAAGGAGGAACTACAATGGAGATTGTGGCTCCTCTTGAGTGCAACCATGACTGTCAAGATCGATACTTGCGCCGGAGGCGCGTTCGGAAGGAGTCGTCCCCTATATATGGTGCTTAGTACCGTAACAGGGTTTGAAGGTTTAGGGTACCGCCAGCTGTAGTGTGTGCGCCTCCAAAGTCCGTCTTCCATCGTGGCACTCCTGCATCAGACCCTAAACCCTAAACCCCTAACCCCTAAACCTTGGCACTCCTGCGTCAGAAAATGCTGAACAGCGTCCTCATCGCAAGGCAGAGCGTGGATCCCAGCGGGGCTTCGTGGAGGTGAGTGCTTGCAAGCAAACGTGTAACTTGTGTTTTTTTGTTTGTGTGTGTTTAGGGCTTGACACTAAACCCTAAGCCTTAAACCCTAAAAAACCCTAAACCCTAAGTCTTCAACCCTAAGCCCTAGACCCTACCTGGACCCTGAAGAACCTACCTTTTTAAGGACTTATAGCAAGAAATCATAATAAGGAACCCCTGAAAAGCTAGGTTCTGTGGGGTCCAGGTAACCCCTAAGCCTTAGACCATAAACTAACAAGGTCAGGACCGCCCGATCGAGACCAGCAAGCCGGAGAACGGAGACTCGCCAGAGAGGCCCACCCCGACATTGGGGTTTAGGGCCCCATAGTGTTTTAGGGTCGGTTTAGGTTCTAGGGCTTAGGGTACAGGGCTGAGGGTCTAGCTCTCCAAGACCCAACCTTTCTTTTTGGGTTCTTGCAGTTTTGTAGAATTGGAGAAGTGAGTCTAGGCCAAAGCATAAAGTATACACTACTTGAGCACATGGCCCCTTAGGTACTTTGAGTAGGCGCTGGGGGGTAGACTGTCGGGTTGCCACTACAGGCCGCTTCGAGTGTCCCTGGATATACCTGAATCTTCAACCGGGTTTAGGCTTTAGGGTATTGCTTGTTAATGTCACCTTGATAAAAACATGAACTCCCAGAGATTGTTGAAGATGGGTTTGATGTTGGTTCAAACTACGGGCAGACGAGGTTTACACAGGGAGTCTTCTCCTGACCCGTAGATCAAGCAGCGACAACAAAGCTGCAAACTGTCTGACTGCACCGACAGCAGAGCGTGACTCCTGCAAGCGAAGGGTTATGTACCCGAAGGGTCCTAAGTACCTATATAGTAATTAGAATGTAGGGTTTCTATAGTAAGAATTACTCTTATGAATTGAGGCAGTATCCCCCATAATGTACCTAGAGGACCGTTTGGGATACAAGTTCTAGGGTTTAGGAATCCACCAACCCTTAACGCGAAATCCTACACTTCAACGGCCCAAGCCCCCAACACAGGGCGACACATCAAGCCTCCAATGGCTCCAGGCTCTACAAGAAGCTGCAGATGCTGAAGGACACGCCGAATATCGACCCCGAACAGTAAACCCTATTCTATCTCTGATGATCTCATAATATCTCCCGAAGCCTTACATCGATTCTGCAGCTCCTTGCTGGCGTAGTTCGGGCTCAGCCTTTTTGTGCTTTTGCCCAAAGACTAGAGGCGAAACAGGACTCAAGGTTTCGCGGATCTTGGGTTGGTGTTACGGGCTGGAGGCATATACCCCAAAATCTTATTCTAAGGACTAAAGACTCCCAGTCTAAATCTCATATGAACTCCTATGGTTTAGACCGGATTGTGCGGCTCTCTCATTATGCTAAAACCAAGAAGGGACGATGAAGAGATGTTGGCTAATTACCAGAACTTTGGTATAATGATTGTGCAGGGTACGGGGCTCACTGGTGACAGTCAGACTGATTGTCCTATGCATGTCTGCGCAGACCCTAAACCCTCAACCCTAAACCCCCAAGCCCTAAACTAAACCCTAAACCGTGGCAGGGTCGCACACAAGAAAATGCTTTTGCCGAGCCTTGTCAAGGGGTCTTCATTACGGGAGCAAGTTACTCCTTTGATACCCTGGAAGCCCAGTTACCTACGTAGTCGGCAACTGGTTTAGGAGTACAGTTTGTACCAGATTTGTGTCTGAGGTATCGGTTGGCGATGCAGCCGATCTAGGTGGGTTGGTGTTTCAGAAGATGACAGACGTGGCTTACGTTTCAGGAGATGGGAGGCTTGTGTGAGCCCAGGCCTAACATAGGAACCTTAATAAAAAACCTATACCATTTTGGGGTGTTTCCTTACTATAAGTAGATGATAAAATTACACGAAAACCCATTCGAATCTTTAGGCCCCTGCATTACGCCTACAATGTTTGCGGCTTGCGACGACATGGACGCCCCACCTGCAACGACTGCGGACTCTGCAGACACGTGTTGGATGCCGGAACGCTGCCTGAAGTGTCTTGCCGGGAACGCATCGGCCGTGGCTGCCGACCCTACCCGTCTGGTGCGGGATTGCTTCGAAGTTCCACCGTGCTTGCCGAACGATGTAGTTTAGTCTTGCATTCATAGTTTCCCTAAGGCTCTAAGGACTCATATTTCAAGGCTTTTGGGCCCAAAGACCATACCCATATAAGGCGTTTGGGCTATTTTGAGCCTTGGGGTTTTAGTGTGCTACCCGAGGCCAAGGCTTGGAAATCGCATTGCGGGACAGGGCTACACACAGGGCGCAGCGATGCTTGATGTTGGGCATGAAGGAATGTGGGGAATCGCTGAAAGCCCACGACAGTGAAAACTGACAGTGTACCCGTTTCTGGGCTAATGAACCCAGCAGCTAAGATGTAGCGGTTTCCGAAAATAGGGGACCCCAATATAGGACCCCCAATTATTTTTAAGGACGCCGAGATAAGGTGCCCCTTGTTTTCGGAAACTCCCATGTACTTGTATGCACATTTTGTGGTTCAGGATGGTTCTGGTTCAAGGGCTCAGCAAATCCTAGCGGATCATACCCTTCTCTCTTTGTTTGATGGCACCTAGTTTTTATGGTTTGTCTCTCCCAGAGGGTCCTATGGGGGACACTTCCCCAAATCATAATCGTAATTCCTAATATAGAAACCCTACATTCTACCATATACGTACTTAGGACCCCTTGGGTTGTTTTAGGAGGCAGGTACCCTAAAAAAGCGGCCGGGTGTGACCCTCCAGGAACCCGATTCTTCGGGTCTTATGATAAGAAACTAACGTAAACCAAAAACCGGTCTCCCTTTGAGGGTCTAGGTACACCCGAAGTGAGCCCCGACACCTGAACCCTCATGCCCTGCACGTGAAACGCCCGAATGAAGTCCCGACGCCACAAAACCTCGAAGCCCCTAAACTCTCTAAGCCCCCAAAATCCCCCAAAATCCCTCAAACCCCAACATCCCCCTAAACCTCTAAACCCTCAAACCCTCAACTTCCCTAAAGCCTACCCCAAAATCCCCTAAACCCAAAGCCTGCAAGGGCCCTTACACAACCCCCCAGCAGGATGACAGCGAGGTGGTACAGTGGCGATTGGGCATTGATCCACAGCTTCTTCAGCTCCTGGGCCTTCGTCTCCCTGGTAGGGTTTAGGGTTTTGGGGGTTTAGGGGTTTAGGGCTTTAGGGTTTTAGGGTTTAGGGTGAGGGAGGAATGGGGGAATGGGTTATTGGGACTACTTTCTGGGGACCTTCGGGGACTACGATAGGGATCTATGCCCCCATTCCCTACTAAGAGCGAGTCAGTCGTGAAGGGCTTAGGGTTTAGGGTGTAGTTAGGGGCTTCGGATTTCGGGGCTCCTTTAAGGGTTAAGGGTTTAGTATTTAGGGTTTAGGGTTCCTTGAAGGGGTGTCGGATTTCGGGCTCCTTGATCGGATCCCTCAGGGGTTTCAGGAATTTCAGAATCTTTTTAGGGTTTAGGGGTTAAAGGTGCCTCGAAAGGTTACAGGAGTGGTTGCAGCTTGGGCTCTTAGGATTCTCAGGGGTTCCTTTATAGGTTAACTACATCTTTGGGGGAATACAGGGTGGTCTAAGCATCTTTTAGGCTGTTAGGGTTCCTTGAAGGGTTCCTTGAAGCACTAGCAGAGGCATTCAGTCTTGTGCTAGGGTTTAGGGTTTATGAGGGCTCTCTGAGTTTTCCATGCGATGCCCAAGAATGTTATGTTGTGCCTTCTTCTTGGAGCTCTTGACTATTTTTGACTCTTGCGGATTGAAAGTGTAGGTGCATATGCCCTTAGTTTGTTTGATACATAGTGCTTTGAGTCTGGATGATGCTTCCTTTGTTTCTCCTGTTGATACTGCGCTCAACTTACAAACCTTATGCCCTTACATCCCTGAGCCCTAAACCCAGAACCTACCAAAATCCCTACAGTCATTGTTATTGTTGCTGTTAGTATTGCGACAAACCCTAAACCGTAAACCCCAAACCCCAAACCCTGAACCCTAAACTGTTGATGATTAAAGCGATAAGGGTCGGAACAGTGTGCATGATGCTCCTTCATAGCCCACTCATACAACAAAAGTCTAGGGTTTGGGGTTGGGGTACTTGTATACCCCCCAAACCCTTGTTCCAGTTGCGACATCCCCTACAAACCTTAAACCTCTAAACCCCTAAACCCGACACCCCTACAAACCCTAACCCCTAAACCCTAAACCCCTCAAACCGAAACCCTAAAACCCTAAACCCTAAACCGTTACCTTGAAGCCTAGGTACTCGCTATCCCTGAGGCCCAAAAGACCCTGAGCCAACACTCCATGGACTTTAGGGTTTTCCTGGGCCCCAAAGACCCTACCGTTCAGGGGTCCTTATTATGAGTTCCTTATGAGAGTCCTTGAGAAAGGTAGGTTGTTTGGTTTAGGGGTTTATGGGGCTTAGGGTTGTTTACTACTGGGGCCCGAAAAACCACCAATATGTTACTAGTCAGTAAATATTTAGGCCCCACGTGGCATCTCTTACCCCCTTTGGCCTTAACCCTAATGGTCTTAAGTACCTACAGCTGCAGTGTCTAGGGTCCCCATGCCAGTGATTACTGTCAGGGCTTGGGTCCTTATACCCACTTAACCTTCTACTCTCGCTCTGAACTCTGAGCCCTACCCTGAAACGTAAAACATTGAATCCGAAACCTGAAGCAAGCGATGGATCTGGAAACCTAACGCTCGACCTAAAACCGAACGCCCAATGGATGCCCGTAAATGAACCGGATGACTTCCCTGTCTGAGGTCCATTCAGACACTTGGTTGCAAGTGACGAAGTTACGGCTGATGATATAAATCCTGCATTACCCATAACCCTAAACCCCAAAAATCCCTAAACCCTATACCATAATTCCCATGGTTTAGGATCCT
>CAJNJA010047819.1:0-26210 GCA_905231915.1 Symbiodinium necroappetens | reverse complement strand
GAAGGCCCAGCACGAAGTCCCCTGCCTTTTTTGCGACTCCTTCCGTCTCAGCCTGCCCGGTCGAGCCCTCTTCCAAGAAAGACGGATCAGAAGGAGGGCAGTCACCCCTAGCCTCGGAGCAGCATTCCGGTGGACAAAACCCACTAGCCAGCAGCGGCAGG
Source organism: Symbiodinium necroappetens (assembly GCA_905231915.1). Lineage (NCBI taxonomy): Eukaryota > Dinophyceae > Suessiales > Symbiodiniaceae > Symbiodinium > Symbiodinium necroappetens. Next base: position 26,049 of record CAJNJA010047819.1, on the reverse strand, counting down.
TCATTTGCGGAAGGGCAATTGTGCGGGTAGCATTTGTTCTTTTTGGCAACCCAATCATGGCAGCAATATAGTGTTGGCTTGTCTGGCTCCACGGTTTTGGCGCTGGCTTCCTCCACCGCTTTTTGGAATTGCTCCGGGCGTAGGCAAAATGCAAAGTGCACTTGCGCAAGTAAGGAGAGACCCACGAAGGCAGGGCTCCAATGAGTCATGTTTCACAAACAGCACGAGCTTACTGCAAGAGGCTACCTTCGTCAAAAGGCTGTGAGCGCTTGGGCCAAGAAGGAGATCGATGTGTGTAGACAGCTCGGTGCCACTGCATGCGGGCCAAGTTCAAGTGTCAACATAAACGAGGGGTCCCAGCATGCCTGTCCATGTCCGCGCCTCCACCGCTCTGCAAATAGAAAAAAGTCAGCGACAGGAGCGAGAGCCAGGGTGAGTAATGCAAACAGCGTGAGGCTGCCCCGCTCTCGATCCGAGGCCCGGGCAATGCCGGCTTTTATGCGGGGACGCCGCCCGCGGAAGCCCCGTCATTAGGGAGAGGCTTCACATTCTGGCTTCTTGATACTGTTAAAGTAGCGGCCGCATCTGATAGTCGAGTACCGGTGCAAGCTGCTCTGACACACGCTTACTTGGTCAGCTCCCGAGTCCGCTCCCTTTTTGGGTCACCGCGCGGCGAGCACTGCACCGGAACCGAGCTCGTCGCCGAAGAGGAAGGCCTGCAGCCTTCGGCGCCGGAACACAGCAGAATGTGTGTTGCTGGACACCGGGCTCGGTGGGAGATCGTTCTGTCTGGAATCGGAGCGCACGGCCACTATTTAAAGCTTTGCGTGCTTTCGAGAAGATAGGACGATCTGCGGAGCTACTCAAGACTCCGCAGACAAGCCATCTTCAGCGCAGCTTCAAGGATCAATACGTCATACTTAGAGCAATGCACGAAGGCAAAAAAGTTTCAGGATGGTGCAGCTTCAAACTGAGCAGCCGGCAGTGGCACAACTTTGATGCCTGGGGTGCAATGTTCCCAAACCAAGCTGCAGCTCGCAGGGCCTGTTTCTACTCCACTGTCTCGACTGCTGCTTTCTGGCTTTGTCAGAATTGTTCCTATCCGAGGAACTCATCTTCATGCCAGGGCACACGAGATGTCTGCAAAAAGCAGTTGCACTTCCTGGCAGCGGGCCAGGTCCGGGTGTGCTTGACATTCGCCTCGCGCCTCCAACGGACGACCTGGCCCCTGCTGTGGTCTGAACAGCAGTCTCGGGTTTGGGCTCTCAGGGCTCGTAGGGTTTGTGCTGTTGTAGTGGGGGGAAGGCGATCCCCGATCACGTCTTCGCGGACCTCCAGACGCCGGGCGCCGAGAACGAGCCTAAGCGAGCCAAGAAAGCCCTCACGTCCGACTCTTGCGAAAAACACGAGAACTCTCTGGTGCATGCTATACATACAAACCAGAGCTTGTACAGACATAGAAATAAGTGTGTGTGTGTGTGTGCGTCTGTGTGTGCGTGTGTGTTTGTGTGTTACGTGGATAGATGGACAGACAGAGAGTATACATAGACAAACAAACAGATAGGTAGATAGGTTGATAGGTAGACAGATACACAAACAAGATAAGATAAGACAAGACGAGACAAGAGATGGGTTCAGTCAAGATAGGAAGTTTAAGATGCACAGACAGATAAGATACGTAGAGACAGCTAGAGATAGGAAGGGTTTTGGCTTTTATTCATGTGTGTATAATACACACATACACACATACATACACACACATACATACATACATACATACATACATACATACATACATACATACATACATACGGCATACATACGACATACGTACACACACACATATACCTTCACGTACGTACGTACGCACGTACATACAGACAGAGGTAAATGTAAATGCATATAGACATTCAGATATAGATAGATACAGATGCATATATCTAAACAAATAGACATAATATCTATATATATATTTTTTTTAACCCCGGTGGAAAGCCTTGTGTTTTCACATGCCAGATTACTAAGCCCTACACACGAGCAACAACTGCAACAGCTGCGAGAAGTATCAATCGTCATCCATATAGTTTGAAGAGTTTGATTCTCGGTCTTTTCAAGCCGGGCAAGATTTCATATCAAGGTGAGTATGTTTGTTGAGCTTCCACGTATCTATGCACCATCTTTTCAATATGGCCGGTATGTTTGCAGTCTTTTACATTAACAAGTGATGCAGTACTTGATACAGTATGCAAAGCCAGGTGTGCATTGTAATCTTCACTAGTCTTCAGGTGTATCCGTTAAAACAAACCGAAAGTGCTGGAAACCTGAGCATAGTAGCAGTTCGTCACCACTACTACAATTCTAGGCGCAGGTATTGTTACTGGAAATGTACTCGACGTACACGTATAAACTTGTCCATTCTCCACTTCCATTCTCAGTCAGATCTAAACTACTAATACTTACTAGTGCGCTCTTCGAGGTATAATTCATCTCATTCAGTGTAGTCAGTGCAGCTTTACTATTAAATTTACCAATGCTTGTCGTTTTGCTTACTTCAGCAATAGTAGCCCAGTTAACACCCCGTACCTCCCCTTTTCTTGGTTCTTAGTTACATTTCTACGGGTAAATTCCTCCTGTGGTTCAGTCAGGGTCATCGGTGCATAGCTCAACACTTGCGATTCACGTTATTTCAGACAAACCAAACCTTATAAAGCACATGCATCAATTGCTTTTCCTCTGTTTATTCGCATTCTGAAAGGTATGTAATGTCGGTTTATCAAGTAGCGCATGTAATGTTTTGGAACCTGGAAGATGGTTTTTTTTTCGAAAATCGAATATAATTCAGCATGTTTGGGGCTGCTTATTAAACTTTGCATTCTGTTAGGTTGGTTCTTGATTTCTTGTCTCTATGCCAGTAACTCTTTCTGTTGTTTTTGCGTTTAGCTCATCCTGAGTCTGTGCACCAGCTACAACCACTCATGTCCGTTCTTTTGTTGGTCGAAGTGAATAAATCGTTGTAAAGATGGTGCACCTAGCTGACCATTAAGCAATCGTGAATGTCAGAACTTTGTTGTGACTTGCTGTTGTTGTACTGATTACGGTTCGTTACTGTAAGCACCAGTTCAAAGCCATACAGGCACGAAAACAGACGCCACAACCCTCATGCAAACATAAAGCACTCAGAAGTAAAATTGTTGTACATTTAGTACAAGCCAGTATAAGCATCTTTCGTTTAACACGAGTTTTCCCACAGTAAAGTCTTCAATCGTAGAATCAGAGTAAAGTTCTGTGCTTGACAAACAGACGAAAACAGTAAGGTCTTCAAGCAGAAATTCATATTTATGTTCGCACGAAGACCAGCAAAGATTGTGTGGCAATATACAGTTCCTTACTTGCATGTGTAATCACATGACACAACATTCACTATTGAATTCCCCGTATAGATCATACATGGTTTTCCTAACTGTACAATGCTCCTTGTCTTACTGTAACCAGCCAAGGTTGATGAACTAACTGTTAACAGAACGATAAGCTTCTGTTAATCTAACCACACCTATCTCTTCTTGGCATGGTCTGTCGCCGGGGGGGGCGGGGCGTGAGCGTATGTGTGTATATATATATACACACATTTGTATACACATATACATGCAGAGATAGGCCGATACAAATAGCGGTAGACCGAAATGGAAGGATAGATTCGATAGATAGTTGGTCGGTAGATCGATAGATACAGTAGTACAAACCCGTTGTTCCTGCCCTTGCATGTACCGTAAAGTCGCGGCGCCGGGCGCGGAAGGCGAAGATGGCGGCCGCGAGGATCGGCACCAAGACGGGGGAGTCGAAACTGAAGCGAGAAATCCGTAAGCTTGGGCAGCTTGGGTTTGGGGTTGAGGGGCCGGGCTGAAGCTATTGCGAAGACTGTTTCTACTAGTACCAAACGTTGCCGAGACTGAGTACGCAACTCCTGCAACCGTGCACGGAGTCGTTGCTAATCCGCGCGTTGGAAACTTGCGCATGTCAAAGACACTGACTTGTAATGCTCCCTCGAATCTAGAGTTCAGAACCAGCAAACATGAGCGAGAGAAGCTGCAGTGGAATCGCGGTCCGGGACAGGTTGAGCGCCCCGTTGCCCAAGGGCCCAGCCCCAGTAGACGGTCCCAAAGGTGCAGCAGCTGCTCTGCGGGGAGGCCTGAGAAGCCAACTGATCTCGTGGCTTTGCCGCGAAGCTTCGACGCTGAGTGGCGGGCACCCCGCAAAGCCCGTCACTATCCAGTGGAAAGCAAAACCTCGGAATGCAACTTCGGACTCCCGGGTTCCGGCAGGTCTGCGAAGATGCTGCCAGGTGGCGCAAGGGCGCCGAGTCCACAGCCAACCTTTCCGCTTTTTGTGGGACATCAGGGGACAGGAAGATGCGACGGTCCCAAACAATCCCCTTTGCAGGAGGCTGGCGGACCACTGGTCACAGCAACATAGACCCGAAATTAAGGCCCGCACACGAAACAGCTGGAAAGCCCAGAAAAACCGGCCCAAACTCCCGAAATTGGATAGATGGTTCCCGGGGCCCGGGCTGCTTCACGTGCTGCGCCGCACGTGGGGCAGTTGCTTCAGCAAGTGACTCGAAAAGGGCACAGAGATGCAAGAGCCTCGAATAGAGCTCATGTGGCTGACGGAGAAAAACGATCTCAAGCAGAGCAGAAGAGCTAAGAAGGACAAGAAGACATGTGCTCTGCTCTCGTCTCGTCTCAGCCGCGAGCTCTGGCAAATTATTCCAAGCCGAGGAGCGTCTCCGGCCGATTCGAGATTGTGTGCCTTCGAAGGCTCCGAGTGCACATGGCACGGCGTGACTGCGCTCTCAGCCCGGGGCAAGTTGCAAAGGACTCGACAGTAAAAGGCCCGGAACAAGGGGTAGGCCTCATGGTTCAGCTAGGTTCTCGGACCGATGGGCCTTTGGATGCCCATCTTCAAGCCTCATCAAGCCTTGGGGCCTGCGTCGCAAAGGTTTCCGGGCAACTCGTGATCCCACACGGGCCCGTCACAACATCTGCGAAAAGTTCCACTGTCCTGCCCTGGACTGCCAGAATGCAAGAGAATGCGAGAACATGCGCAAATCCTCTTACAGGTCGAGCTATGTTCCACATCCCCCCAAAAAATTGGGATTCCGGGCCGTCTCCAGGCGGTCTGCCAAGAAGGCAAACGGGCACGCGTAGTTGGAGAAACCCTTGAAAGGCACTACCTTCAGAGATGGTGGAATGGATCTCGAAGGCATTGCATTCCTTCCTGTAGTGGCAACCCAACAACCTGAAGTCTTGATAGCGGGGCGTTCGGCTGCATCCTATTTGCTCTACCTTCTGAGAAACGAAGCACCGCAACATCAACCTGCGGCGATAACTCAGATTTTCAGCCGACCCAACAGGCGTTCACGAGGATGCTGAGCATGTTTAGTCAGGAACGGGAAATTGACATAGAAACTCCAGGTTCCGGTTTAGGGTGCCGTGGACACACAGCGACAACAGTGCAGACTCATGGAAGGTTTTGGGGATGGTCGGAAGCTGGCAGGGCACAAGCTAGCCTTAAGACATGCGCAACCCCCAAACGAGCGTTGAAACCCTGCAAGACGTGGCTACTGTTGATGCATGTTGATGCAAGATCTCAACACTCTCATATCTCAACCAGCGCTTCACCTTCACTGGGACAAAACCAAAACAAGAAGAAAGCAGCCACTCGGTGCGAGCCGCGGGGCGCCGGAGGGAGGGACAGTCAACGTGCCTGGCCGGAACGGCTTCAATTGCGAAGCGAGACGAGGTCCCTGCGCCAACCCTGCCCCTCAGTAAGTCCTGTTAAACCAAGTCCTAAGGCCTAAAACCTGACAACCTACAATGCCTACAACATCCTACAACCCTAAAAACGCTCAGCATCCTCAATCATAGAAATGAACCAATCAAGGAGGCCTCAGCCTCAACCACTCCCCTGCCCTGGCCCCAGCGCCTTCCGAAACTTCGTTGGACACCTCAGCTCAAGGGGCGGCGGCACAAGGGGAGAGGACTTTGGGCTCAAGATCTTTTCTGGCCTGTCTTTGGATTTGGCAGGGTTGTAAGCTTTTCTGCCTTAGAGCTTCAGGCTCGGGGTATTCACAAGACCGACCCCCTCCCTGAAACTCAGACCTTGAGCGACATGAGATCCAAGGCCTTGGGCTCAAAACCCGCAGGCCTCCAGGCCGAAACTCCAGCAACATAGCGACTGGAAGCCTGCCATCTCAAGATGTCTAGGCTCGTGGCAGTCGCATCCGCGGAGTCCGGTGCAGGGATCACCTCAGGCGATAACGCGGGAGCCGGAGCATCTATGGTGCATTCATGCGAATTCTGCACTTCTACAGCCCGGATAGTCGGCACAGTCGTGCGACAAAGTGGGTCTCCGAATCTGCCATATTTCGGAGGCTTCCGGCTTCTCACGGTATCCAAAAAAAAGAAGAACCCAACACACAGCCCAAGTGAAGGAAAAAAGCCGATTTCCAGCCAGTGCAGGGAGCTCACCGCCTGAGTTCCACACGATTGGTACTTGCGGTGGCCTCCAACTCAGCAGAATTGCTTTCCAGTTTACTCGCCAGTGTCCATGCCGAAGCTTTCGATCGGCAATGGAATATTAGGTATCGAGTCGGTGCGGCCGCTACAGCCCGTGACCCAAGCCGCTACTTGAATAGAGCAAAAGCTGAAGGGCCCTATGGTCAACTGTAAAAAATCTTTCTGCTGCCTCCGAGCCCCAGTTTGAGCTAAAAGCACAGGTTGTCAAGAAGGACAGAGTGTCCATGACTCCGTGCTTGCAGCTTGTCGGAAACGGTCATGCGCTGATGCAATATGCACGCATATGGTGAGTCTGTCACTTGCAGGAAATCAACTGGGTTCATCGCCCGCTCTCGCACATGGATGAGATCTGCGGGTCTCTACCTCACGTGCATCGGATCGCTTTCCAGACACGGGACGTTCCGGAAGGCAAGGTCTCGAACCACGCCTACCCACATGTCCCACCGGAATATTCAACTGCTCAGATGCGATGCCCCTCTGCATTGATGCCGTCAGAACCCCACATGTCTGAGCTGAGCACACGACGGAACGAGCAAACTCGAATCTGCAGCTGCCCTAAACACTCAACTTGGCAACTTGGACCGAAACCCTACATCAGCTGTATGACAGCTGCAACCATGGAAGCGAGTCTTCAAAGAATGACAGTTCTGCAGAGCCAAGCCGCTGAGCGCCAGCACGAGAGCCTCGGCGATCTCATCGAAAGGGAAGTAGGAAACGTCGTTGGCGCCTAGACCCAAAACACACATGTGTACGTATATACCTGGCTACAGGACCTACAGGAGCCAACTACCTATCTACTACATACAGGACCTACCTACCTGCCCGCCGAGCTAGCCAGCTAGCTGCCTACCTCCTCTACCTGCCTGCCTACGTGCATGCCTGTAAATATAAATTTAGATATTTACTTATTTATTTATACCTACATATGTATATGTATGCGCATGAATATGATATATATATATGTTATAATATATATATATATATATATATACACACTCACATACATGTATGTGTTGTTAAATATGTGGATACATACTTACATATGTACATAGATAGATAGATGGATGGATAGGCAGGTAGGCAGGTAGGTAGGTAGGTAGGTAGGTAGATACATAGGCAGGTAGGTAGGTAGCTAGCTAGCTAGATAGATAGATAGATAGATAGGGAGCTAGATCGCTAGCTAGATAGATAGATAGATCTAGCTAGCTAGCGAGCTAGGTAGGTAGGTAAGTAGGTAGATAAAGATACATACCGATAGATACCCGTCCATCCATCCATCCAACCATCCATCCTTGCATACCGGCGTACCTACATACCTATGCATGAACACATACATACATACATACATACATACATACATACATGCGTACACAATTCATACTTCCCAGTACATACATACCAAACCATTCATGCAATGGCAACTGAAACTGTATGCTTGCATGCAGACATGCCACATGTTGAATAACACATGCGACTGCGAATGCAGACGCACATGCAGCCATGCATGCAGGCATACATCCATGCATCCATAGAGGAGATGCTATCAGTGCTTTCAGAAGCATGTCTCAAGTACAGTTATGATGCTTGGAGACAAGATCTACCTCGATGAAGCAAGCATCGGGTGACAGCCCAGCTAGGCATCAGGATCTGATCTGCATGCTTCCGGGGCTTTGACGACGAGACCAAAAATCTCAATCGCTGTTAGCATCGCTAAGAAGGGTGCAGGCTGCTGAACCGTGCGACATTCCCAAGACTCAGGCACTGCGGAGAGATGTGTGACGTCTCTTGGAATGGATGCGGTAACTTTTCGGAACAAGCAAGATATGCGATGCATGTGCTCTTGATCAAATGTTGCGAGGCATTCTCATTTTCCGACGTTTCCCGTCTGCTCTGAACTCTGCTGGTCTATGCCGACCTTGTGTCGCCAGGATCGGCCTTCCATTCTCCAACGCACTTACCCTCCCACAAGCGCTTTCCTTGCATCGGCGGACCCTTCACAGCTACATCTCTCCGCATCTTCAACGCCGGGACCACGTAAGCCGTCCGAACTCCAAGCGCCAGGCAGTGTTCCGACACATCAAGCCGCAGCACGTCATCTGTGAGCCACTCCCACCTTGCGAGGGCTTTGTGCCCTAGATGCAAGAGCGTCTTAGCCCTAAACCCCTGAACCAGCTTTGTAGTTGCCAGTGCCCAAGGCTACAGCTCGTTGATTCCTTTGGCAGCTTCCTGCCGTCGGGAACCGCCAGTCTGAGGAGGCGACAGCTGAGACAAATTCTGCAGAGACGAACAAGCGCGGACGCGAAGCCGCAACCGGAACCCGGGCTCGGCTCCTGCAGCGCTGCAGTGCCAGTCGACTCGGTGACCTGGCCGGACTCTCCCGTGCCAGTTTCCACTTTGACCAATCCCAAAACGACTGCGAAGTGAAACAGGGCACGGGAGGCTCCCATGATGGAACTCCAGACCTTCGGGCGTCTGTCTGTGCTGACCGGAGGGCGACAAGCAGTCTACGTACAGGAAGCTACATCGAGCTTTACAATCTTGCTCATGATTGGACATGCATGTCACAGGGCCCTCTGAGCATGAAAGGGCAAGACAACCTGAGCAACAGCCTTGGCAAGAAAGCCTAAATTTCTTCAGAACCCACCACCAGCGCGGCACCTCGCGACGCATGCTGGGCGGAACACCGAAGCGTGCGAAAATCTGCCCGGGTTTGGGCTTGACTTGGGGAGAGTGGTCCAGTGGTAAGGCCACTGACTTCGATCGGATTTGAAGTGGAAGAGGCGAGGACTATAACTTTGGGCCGTCAGTTCTTTGGCCCTGTTAGGCTGCACTGCTAGGGCTTTTCCAGGAAGCATCGGTAGTCCAGCGGTCGGAAAGCCGTGGAAAGCACACACTGATTACTGTGGGCTGTGGACTCTTGCAGAGACCACCGGAAAAACAGCTCTGGGAGGCTGTGAAACTCCCCGAAGCCCACAACAACCCACGATCTCCAAGTCTCACGCCTGGAGCTCCGCAGGATAGGCCGTACCCTCAGAGGGGGCAGAGGCAGGCCCAAGTGGAGGGACCAGGGTGGCTTCCATGCTCTTCACTGCCACAGACCGGTCACCGTTGCTTCGATGGCAGGACCACTACAAGTCCGGAAAACACAGCGGCTAATGCAAAGCTGAAAAAACGCCGTAGCCCAAGAATTATACACGTGCGTTGCAATGTGCGTCTCGCTATAGGCGCTTCGAGCCCCCACCCCTAGACGGCCCTAGACCCCCCTTTAAAGCTTTGGAAACACTGGCAGCCCGGCCAGAAGCTGCGTGGCCAAGCGCCGGCGCCGTGCTTCGAGGCGAGGCCCCGCCTCCTCCGGGTGTAGATCGGGCTTCAGGGGCTTGGAAGCTTCAGTTTTCATCGCTCCTTTTCCCTTGGCTGGTTGCCCCATCTCAAGGCTTTAGGTTTAGAGCTAGGCGTTTAAGTTTGAGGCTGTCGCTTTCCAACCCCGTTCCTCTGTGCTAAAGGCTTCAGGACTCAAGGTGTCCGGGCTTAGCCTGCTCGGACGGCGCATCGCAGCAGAATCCTTTGATGTCTCCGGAGAGCCCAAGACTCGCTTCGAACCTGAATGAGCAGCCCCTCAATTAAGGGCTCTCATGATCCGAATCAGAATACACTAAGCCCTTTAGTCGGTCTGTTTCGGTATCGCTGAATCCACGAAACACCCAAGGGTGGATTGCCCTTGCAGGGCCCTTTGCAGGTTGCCTCGAGGTTGAAACCACGCAGAGACGGCTCCAGCCGGGCCGTGGCCTCTGAAAGCTCCGGAATCTTTGGAGTTTAGGGTTCTGTCTTGCAGGATCCTCTTGTTTGTTGGAGTCTCTTCTCCATGGCTCTTCCAAGTGCCTCGAGTCTAGAGAGTCTATGGTCAGAACCAGGAGTTAAAGGTGCTTCGGGCACACAGGGTCGGTCTTCAGGGTCTTCAAGACTCAGGACAAACAATGACTGACACCCCCCGGAACCCTGAAAAGCGGCCGACACGATGCTCTGAGTGCCCGGCGGCACTGTCAGCAGGATCTGGGACCTGGTCGGTAAAAGGGGGGTCGTGGACATTCTGTTGATTTGGGAGGTCATAGGTTTGACACATGGTCTGAGAGCCGCAGCGAAGACCCCTGCGGCACTCCCTGCAGCCTCACGTTATTCAAAGAAACACCCTGATCCCAAGTTGTTTTCAACCCGGCAAGGCCCGAAAGCCTGAAACCCGAAAGACCTCTGTCCGGAACCCCTCCGGAAAACTCCTCGGCAACCCGAGGCCGAGGCCCCGAGGTGCGCGTGGCCAGGGGCCAGCTCGGCAAAGCGGAGCCGCAGCGCGTCGAGTGTGGGCACACTGTCGAGGGATGCTGCGCTGCTTTGGGCTTGGTGTGAATAGGGCTCTGCAGGGCTTGAGACTTTGAGAGCAAAGCACGCTATGTGGTTTCATGGGATTGCTATGATTTAGGGTCTTGCATAGTCTATGTTTATGAGGTTTATAGGGCCTATAGGGTTTGTAGACTGAGAGTGTCGCGTAATCTACACAGTCTAATTAATTCAAAAGCAAATTCAGATGGATTTGAGCATGACCGAGGGTGGAGCAGAGGGCAGCAAAGAACTCTGAAACTCCTTGCCCAAGGTATCGGCAATTCAGATCTTCGGAGTCGGGCTTTCAAACTAGACCCTGTGCTTGAGGGGCTCTCGAGTTCTCAATCCCTGCAAAGCACCCAAGCTCCCACCTCAGCTGCACGCCTGCCGGCACAAGAAGCTGGGGAAGTTGAAAGGCTCTTATCGTCAAGGCTGGCGGCTTAATTCAGGCTTTTGTTGGGCTCACTTCGACTCTTCCGTGGTTTAGTCTGCAAGTTCCCGGCCGTGTCATGCGCCCATATCGCAACAGCAAGCACGCAGCGCCTAGCGCCGTGCCCTCAGCACCTGACATCACGGTGAAGACTTCTCAAGCAGAGGAGCATCCAAGCTTTTTGCCACGGAGAGTGACTCTGAAACGATCGCGCCCGGGGGCGCCGCGCTTCAGCAGGCGAGAGGCATGGCTGAAGGTCCTGCGAGACGAAGCGAAACAAAGGAGCTTATGAGCAGCACTGCTGTCCTTTACACTGCACTCAATCGTGGTGCTTCAATCCGGCTGGTCATGCACAGGAACCTGCACAACGGATTCATCCCCGAAACCCGACATGGTATCGGGGATGTTCGGAGAGCTAATTATTTCGTGCCCACTCTAGTCATCCTCAACTGGCAACATCAAGGTCCAAAAACTCTAAGCCGCAATCCGCTGACCCTCACAGTAGCAGAGTCCCACCTGAGATCGCGTGTGATCCTGAGCTGGGCCGCAGCTTGGTCTCTTCAATTCTGCTGACACGCAAGACTTGGGTTTTAGGGCTTAGGGCACGGGACACACGGATGTACAGGGTAGATGGGGTTCGACTCGGAGGCTTCTCAACTCGAAGGCCCAAACCTTCGAAGCCAACTTCTCCCATGCAAGTAGGTGCTGTGAACAAGTCGGCTTCTAGGGTTCCACTGACTAACTCTCCCCAAATCCGGAAGGGGCTCAGCTTGTACAGGGCCGCCAAGTCCACAATGTGGCGGGTGCTCACCTGCAGCGGAAGGATGCCGCGCGAGCCACAAGGTCGTGGCGAGGTCTGGACATCCGAGCATGGTCGCATCTCCGAATGGAGCTATGGACTCTGGATGACTCTGGATTCAGGAGACGTCGTGGTTGCCGGGCAAGCACGTTTGACACGATACGACACGAGAACTAGACCATGCAACTGACAACCAAAGAGCCTCTTCGTCGTCACGCCGGCCGCCCACGCTGGCTGACCTCGAGGATCGTGCTTGAACTTGGCTTGAACCCGACATCTCTGGAACGGATACTTGCCCAGAATCCACGCTCTGCGGATTTACGGGTTGGGCATTGAAGGTGGCACGTCGGGTCCACTCCCTGCGATTTCAGGGTCCGGACCGGGGTGAAGCCGAACATGCCCGATTTGTGGACCTCACAAACACGGCAACCAAAGTTGGCCACTTCCAACAAATCCACATTGATCCTCCAGCACTTCAAGTTCAAATGTGATCTTCGAAGGGTGGGGTGCTCTTCCAGTGTGTGACCTGTCCGATCAGGTATATCATTGTGTCAGGGGAGTTTGTGTGCCTGGGCGAAGCGTTGATGCTCTGCCGGCGCCGGAGGAACGCCTGGCGCTGATCCTGGCAAGGCCGCGCCAACTCAAACGTTCTACGAAAAACAAACTTCAACGGATCTCTTGAACTGCCTAGCGCTGCACCGACAGCCGCGAGACGCAAAGTCATTCGATGGGCAGCTGGCGTGTCCACGACAAACCCAACACCAACAAACCCGCCCCGATGACTCGAAAACAAGGACTTTCCCTTCCAAACCAAGCGAAGAAGAAAAACGTCTAATCAAGGCTGGCCTTTGCCAAGCCGTTGAGCCTGGAAGTCAGTACGTCTGCCCAGGTCCTCTCACAGACAGCCAGGTGCCAAAACGCTTCTGAAAAATGGGTTTAGGGCTTGGCGGCCTCTTCGAAGGGAAATGCCAGGACAGTGCGGCTTGCGAACTTTACCACCCCTGTCCTGCGTGCAAAGGCAATCGCCTTGTGGAATTCGTGGAGTCTGGTCAATGGGGTTCGGGGTGCTTGTGCTTGCCAGCTCCACCAGGAGTCATTAACCCAAAAGTCGAAACTCAAATGTTCGGGAGCTTTAGCTGCGAAGTGCTTTTTCGACGCAAGAGCCGGAAGTCCGCAATCGATGCTGGCCCAAGCAGGTGACAGTCAGCCATTTGCTGATGCCGAGCCATGCCCGGTGACCTTAAAACTTAATCGTTAAGGGGCTCTATTATCAACAGGATCACCAGTTATGGAGGTATGGCTTTTGTTATGCATGCTCGATGCACTCGAATGCTTGCGGACTCATGTCGTAGGACAAGTTGTGCCTGGGTGACCCTGTGCATGTGCTGAACAGCATCAACTTCAAGAGCGGCAGCGGCATACTCCAGGATGGGCTAGGTTGAAGGGAGTGACAGGATGCGACCGTCTCGCTCTTTGAGCCCTGGCAGCACGAAAGAACCTCGAAGCCACAAACTACCGATACTCTTTAGTCCAGAGGCACTCAACCCGGGCATCAGTTGATCACCATGCTTTCGATCTTATCCATGTGGAAGCTCCCTCGTCGCAAGACCTCCTGGACAGGTTGAAGGGCAGTGCCTTGGATCCCTCAACCTACGCTCCGAAACCAAACCCACCGTTCTACCGAAGACTGGCGAAGCCACAACATAAACATGGAACCCTAACCCCTAAACCCTCTGGAACCCTAAACGCATTGCTTAACTCGGACCCTAAGCCAGGCTCCTTGGAGCGCTCGCCCTGTCCTCAGTTCTAGGGTGGCTGTCGATTCCACTGCAGGCTGCCAGCTTGCGTGGGTTTGGCGAGTTCGACGGTTTCACATTTTCACAAACTAATTTCAGGGGTCTTTAGAGGCTCAGGCTCTTACGGTTCGGTCGGAATTGAACTCCGGGTTTCAGGGCTCCTCGACCGGGCGTGTTCCATAACCGAGTTGTGCGAAAAAATGCTTCGGGGTTTTGGGGGTCCAGGGGGCGGATTAAGAATGATCCCGAGTGCTAAAGGTCCAAAATCTTCAGAAGGACTCATGGCGTCTATGAACCCCTGCTGGGATGGATTGTGTTCAAGCTCTCTAGTTAGAAGACCCGTGCAGCCCCAATTGCCGACAGCATCTAGATCCGACCTGTCAAAAGAACGTTGGAAGTCAGGGGCATTTAGGTGGGTGCGATCAGAGCCCTAGAGAAGGGGAGACCGTAGGCGTGAAAGCAGCAGCATTGCGATCGAAAACCGAGAAGGGGCACATGAGCAGGAACCCTGTCAAAACAAAAAAGGATCGCAGGAATCGTAGCGTCTCCAACAGCAAACGACTTCTCGCTCTTGCGTTTTTTTCTGCCACTGGCTCGCGCGAGGCTGCCTCTACATGGATCTAACTTGGCCTAGCAAGCCTCAGTAGCAGGCGGGCAGAATTCGTCGCTCACCGTTGCGCGGGTGGAACTCTCCGTGTTTGTGCTCAGGCAGCCCGCCTGACACACAAGTCTGTCACGCAAGATGAAGATACCAGGCGCTTCGACTGCTGCTGGCTGATGCTGCGACTGGCAAGTATATTTCTGTGATTCAAGTTTCTAGGATCAGGATGCGGATTAGCAGATCGGGACGCTTTTCGGCCGCGCCTCGCCGTCGGACATGAGGCAGTAGCCGACCATTTTGCCGTCGTTGGTGGTCTTGCTGCAGCATCGTGATGACTTGGATTCGGAGCCACGCTGGCCCTCCAAGGCCGACACGCGACCCTGGAGGTCCCGGATCATCTTGAGCAGCTGGTCCTGTGGAACATACATTGTCACAACTCATGAGAACATTGGGGCTCCAAATTGTTCTAAGGAAACGGTCTCACCAGCTTCAGGCTTCAGCGGCCCACCTGGGTTACACTTGAGGCATCTGGACGCATGGCGCCGGCGATGAGGAGCCCACAAGCCAACACACAAGCGGCGAGGCGTGCCATTGGGAGCCGGACTGGATCGACCAGGCAGAAGACAAGTTGGAACCGCAAAATGCTGCAGGCGGCACGGAGACCCGGGCACCCAAAACCTCTCCGATGCCGAACCATCAGGTCCAATCTCGACCCATCCTCCCTTCATGAATCGCAGCTGCAGGTTCGATCCAGGACCCGGCTTCGCTCTCGGAAGAAGTTCTCCTTCCAGTCGTCGTAGATCTGGGAGTTTCAGAATGTCGGGGACCCATTCTCACCCCTAGGTTCCTCCGATGCGGCGTCCCTTAATTCCAAGAAAGTGTATGGGGAAACTCACATTCCAGGAGTGACTCCTGGCCCTGCACCGACAACTTCCTCAACCCCGCAACCCCTGAATGAGGACAAGAGGGCTTTGGCACTTGTTTGTGTATGTATGTATGTATGTATGTATGTATATGTATATGTATATGTATATGTATATGTATATGTATATATATATACATACATACATACATACATACATACATACATACACACGTAACGCTATCATTATATGAAGGAACCCTAAGGAATTTATTGCCCAGACTTCCATGACTATGTCCGGGGTTTTGGGGTTTGGGACCAATAGAGGGGCCGGAGGAATTAGTAAGAATGCGAAAGGTGGACGAGCGAAGGCGGCGGAAAAAGTGAAAGCAAGATCCGCACACCCGGCCTCTTGTAGTCCAGCAACATAACGAGCATGAAGCCTGGGCTTCGGGTTTTGGGATGTTGGTCTGGTGCTTTCAGGTTATTTGTTTATATGGTCAGGGTGTGAAGCTGCAGGTTTTGTCTTTAAGGCTTAGAGCCTGGGGCCTCGGGGGTTTTTAGGTCCGGGGTTTAGGGCCTTAGGGGTTAATGAAGTCGGGTCTTTGGAGTTGGAGCAGTTGCTTCAACGAGTCTCCCAGACTCGACAACCGCCAAGCTCGAAGCGGCAGTCCCTTGCTCTCATGCTCGCCCCCTCCTTGCAATCATCGACCTTGCTTGGAAAACACAATCTGAATTCGGATAAGCCGCTCATCTATCTGTTCCTGGCATCGTTTCAAGGCCTTGTTCCTTGGGTTTAAGGAGGGCTCCCTTCGCCTGAACGCCTCATCAACTGCGGTCCGCAAAAAACGTGGATTGAAGCACTGTTGGTTGGCGCTACGATTACGACTCTTGCTGCGGATGGCCACAGCCACCTTGATGGCCAGGGGTCGTGAGCATTTGTCCATCTTCAAGGACCTCCGCCATCTGCCAACGTCGAAACCACATCAAGCCCCAACCCTGAACCTGGACGTGTGCCTGAGTCGGCTTGGGGACAGGAGCATCCACGTGAATGGGCTTGCCGACCACGGACTGGACCTGATCTCATTTTTTCAGGAGGAATTGCACCACTTTCCGAAGCAACTCCGACTGACGGAGCTGTTGTCATTCACACTCATCATCGATCCTCTCTACTCCCCTCACACTTGACTCATGTTGACCTACGGTCAGTACACCCCCCTGGCTGCCCCAGCGAGTCTCCGTCTCTCTTTCATGGCGGGGCGTGCGCCCACAAAAAAAAACAACGACCAACGATAAACCACACAAGCCATGCCGGATCCAGAAAAAATTATGATACAAACTATAGACATTGACATGCCTTGAGGGCCAACTCAGGCAGGGCTGAAGCATTTGTAAGGTTACCGGGCGGGGCTGAAGGATTTTTGGAAATCTTCCAGGTGCCATGGCGCTCAAGGATTTATTGAGGTCCTTAACCTTCGACTTGATAATGCTCGATAGCTTGCACATCTTGGACATGCTCGTGAACGAATTCCTCGTCTTGATGATGCTGCAAAGTTCGTTCTTCTACCATTCGACAGCCTGCGCCCCGACATCCCCCCCATACCCACAACTTGCTCTGACCGTCCCGCAGAAATTGAGTCTCGATGAATCTCGGTTCCTCGCAAAGATGCTTCCATTTGTTGCCAAAGCAGGTGGGTGAAGGCTTCTTGCACTTCCCATTTCGTTGCAATTTGGGGTCCGGGAGGCATTGGACGGCTCTGCTTGACAAGGGGGCTTTGCTCATCAGGGATTAATTATTCAGAGCTTTCGGACACTGCCAGCGGAAGCGCCGTCAGACTGGGCCCAGAGCTGGCATCCGCAAGGGCATGACGCCTCTGTTCATGCCGAAGACGCGGTGGAGCACCCCACCTCCGCGACCACCAATCAATTCAGTGCTTGCGGAACATGGGAGTTTGAAGTTGGCACTTGGAAGTCTCCTAAAGATGTCATTCCCACCGACTGTCTACAGGCACACAAACTTGATACAGCAATGCAACCGCCACCAGCCAACCCTGAACGCTGATGCCGGGCGAGCCTGTCAGGGCACGCCCGAAGAAAAAAGGGATGGCGAAGCCTGGGCGCGTGGGCGAAACGCGGCAGTTGCATAACATCGGTCTTGCCTCCAGGATGACCTTGACGGTTGACTTGTGGCAGCCAATGTTGCTGTTGCTGTGATCATTGTTGTTTTTGGTAGTATCTAGCAACCTAGTTTTTCCACGAAAGCCCGCAAGTCTCCTTACTTTCATCATCACCATCATGACCATCTTGATTAACATTCAAATTTTTTGTGGGGACTATGGATTCCAAATGAAACCCGAATTGTGCAGTGAGCACCCAGGGGAATCCGAAGGAAACAACGCCAGGAATCCGGTCAGGCTAAACGCTCCGCTTCTGCAGCCCAATCTCGGATTCAAGGCTTGCAGGGTTCTGGCACCCTCAAAACGTCTTCGAGTTTCAGGTTTAGGTTGAGGCGCGGTTTGCAGTCGTGTAGAGTTGAAGAGGGCTTTACGGTTCACTGTTGATCCTGCCTCCGATGTGGCCATGGAATGCAGCCCTTTGCGAACTTCTCCGAAGGTCAACTGAGTTCTTGTTAGCGAATGCAATTTCTCTTTACGACATCATAGAGAGTATCTATTGTAAATCGTCTGGATTCCTGCTTACTGCTGGCTTAAGATCAACTAAACTTCTTTTCAAGAACCTCAACAATTCGTCCAGGACTTCACAGCAGTTTGGGTGCCCGACCTAACTCCTTCTGCAGCCTCAGCTGGAGCCTGGTCGGGTCGGTGTAGCATCCCTTGAAGCCTTTTTCACCATAAAAAACTCTAAAGCCCCAAGATCCCAAAGCCTAAGCCCAACAACCTCCTAATTACAGCGTTAAAAAAGAAACTCTTCAACAGCTCCAAGCCCTCCGCAACCTGATATTCGCCAGCTACGCTCTCGGCGGCGGCTCGCACTTCGCACGCTTTCGACTGGAGTTCGGGAGCTGTCCGGGCGTCGAGCTCTTCCTGTGCCTCTTTCCTCAAGCTCCCGCTGACATCTTGAAGGGGCTCCGTGCGGTTTTAAGTTAAGGGGCGCATTCGGGCCTATGAGGCGTTTATGCGGCGGGTTTAGTTTAGAATCAATTGGAAACTGAACTCAGTCTGTTCAAGGGGGGCCATTTCAGGACTTAAGCAGATTTGTTGGTATATGGAGCTTCTGCCTTTGGGTTGCATCTCAGTTGTGACAGCCCTGCTTCCCCCCGCCGTGCCTGCGAAACCGGCTGGAGGCATAGACGCCAAAAAGGTCCGTTTCACCGAAGGAGTAGACCTCGAGAGTGTGATAATTAAGCGTGTGCATCAGGAATGTCAGAACACCAGGCCAATCAGAACCAAAACCCCGAAGGTCCAAGCACTAGCCTCACTAGCCTGCCAGTTGTCTTTCGACAACAAGATGTGGACCTGGTCACCCCACAGCGATGACGATAGGACCCAATATCCGTAAAGCCTACGACAGCCTCAGCCTTCCCCCAATCGAGACGAAAGTAATCCCCAGCCTTCGCAACCCGAACCGCCGGAGATCCGAGAAAGCTTCGTCTAAGGGAGAAGGTAAGGCAGCTGGCCGGAACCAGCGAGGCCCCCTTCTGCAGCGCCAGCTTCACGAAGCCCTGAGCAGACTCTGGGAGCCCGGAGCAGGCGTGGCAAGGCCCGTGGCCTTGCCTTCCGGTTGCCCAGGATCAGCTTGTTGGTGCCCGGCGCCGTCTCGAGAGACTCGCGTGCGCCTGGCGCCACACCAGGAGCCGAGAAAAGAATCGGCCTTTGCAGATGCCCCCAGGCTGAGTGAAGAGCAGAGTCCAAGCATGGGCAAGGGGCCTCCAATGACGATCATCACCGATGCACCCGGCCCGCGCGCCAGGTTGCCTCTGGAACGGAAGATCTGCAATACTGAGAGAAGTGGACCACAACTCCCATGTGACTCCTGTGACTCCGGTGGTCCGCCTTCGATGGACTTTCGGCTCACGTCATTGACCTCGCCGAAGTCTAACATGCGTGGGGGCCTCTTCCCTTGAGAAGCCACCTGCATCTTTGCAAGTCATGAAACTCCAAACCCCTCAAGCCCCTGAACCCTGGCAGCCTCTGTCCAAGTGAAGGCTCCTGGTGCTGAACCGATAAAAGGAAAAACCTCCACGTGACAGGGAGCAGTCGAGGCACCCCCATGCCCAAGAGGTATTCTCGGAACACTGGTATCCTGCCAGTTTTAGGGGCCTTTTTGAAGCTCCGAACATCTGTGACACATGCTCTGAGAAAGCACGTGGATTCGCGCGGTTTCTCTAGAAATACAGAAAGACACTGCGTGCTAGCTCCTGACTCCTCACATCGGGAGCCCCTGTCCTTTTGAAGTTGCCCCGAGATCAAGCCCTTTGCTATCAAAGTCATCCTAAACCAGCCGTTACCCTATAAACCCTTAGCACTTAACCCCAAGCCCCAAAGAACTCTCCTTAGCCTCTCCTGAAGTTCAAGCCCAGCGTGAGGAGTCGCAGGTCGATCCCTGGGAAAAGCGCCGAGAAGTCCGTCGCCTCTCGGAGCTCTTGGTTTGGGGCCCCCAGGCTTTTTCGGGAAAGCATGCCGAAGGGTGCTAAAAAGGGGTTTCTGTACGGGTTCCTGCAGCAAGTGGAAGTTTTCGGTATACTATTTATCTATCTGCTTGATTTGGGGGGGATTGCAGGGGCTGGTCCGTGGAAAGGCCTCCGTGGCGAAGTTGCACAAGGCCCCCATGCTGATCACCTCGAATCTCTGGCTCGGAGAGCTACTGAGCCCGAAAAGTTTCAGATTCGACCCCGGTGAGGTTTTTGGGATCCCTTCGGCCTTCTGGCCTTCTGGGACATGCCTCTACTCTGCTGGGCTCTCGCTGCAGCTCTCGCCACGAGCAACAAACCGCGAAGGCCGCGGCGCTACAGCGCTTGTTCTTTATTTTGTTGGACCCGAGTGATCCGATTTCGACGTTGCTTCAGCGGTTGGCGTTCTGCTCGCAGCAGGAGCCCCAAGCACACGAAGTGCTCAGCACACACTGATGACTTGACGGCAGCTGCGTCACCCCATGCGGATGGTAACCGAAAATGTAGTTGCGCTTCCTCAGCATGTTGCAAGGTTTTCCATGAGCTTTGGGGGCAGAGAGCCAAACATCAATGCATGCAAGACCAGCACCAAGGAACCCAACTTCGGTTGGTCGGGTTTGGGGGAGGCCTTGATTGTGAAGCAGAACAACAGAGTCACAGCTACACCCAGCCCTGCTGCAGTAGCTTCTGAGACTTCCTGATCCCAGCACCGACTGAATACTTCCCAGTGTCGGGTCAAGCTTGGCCGTGCGCGTCAAGGACATCGGAAAATACGCCTTGAAACAAATGCCATGTTTGCCACATACTCGGGCTTTCACCCTGATGCATACTTGCGATCTGTCTTGCAGTCGCTCGATGAAAGAACTCATCCTGTTTGGCTGCGCAGGTGTCCTAAATCTAGTCGAGAAGAAAGCTTGTACACCTTGAACTGCCTTGAACATCATTGAGAGCTGTCGCTCCGGTGATTCCTGACTGCATCCGAAACAGCGCCGAACTATGAGCTCTGCTTTCAGTCGACCAATTGGTCGGTGTAGAACAGAAGATGTTCGAACATGGCTTCTGGTGTCCTCGAACCGCTGAACTGCTAAAACGATGTGCTCGACTACTGCAGAGATGCACCCCGGTAAACTTCTGCAAGCGATGTGGCAGAAGCTTAACAAAGAAAAGCGTCTGCAAAGTGTTTCCAGAACAAGCGCTTCCGAAGGGACGGGAGGAAGCGGCCGCCTGAGGGACGGCTGTCTCCGAATCTCCTTGCTGCCCCTAAATATTTAGGGATCATTCTCGGGATCCGACTATTCAGGGCTTTGCTGCGCCTCGCAGTGGCGCGTCGTCCATCAGCATGTACCATGCCACATAAAGTCCTGGGCCGAAGGCTGAAGATTCGTCGTCTTGGACGGTGCCGAAACCATCGATTTGCGTTGGTTGCCATGTTTTCCAACCCGCAAAGCATCTTTTCCAGAAGCGACTCGCCACAATTCTTAGCAAGCAGAAGATATGAAACCCCATGCCGCCCAAGTGCACATTCATCAGCCCGCTCAAATTGCACATGCCCTGAAGCAACAAGAACGCCTGACAAGACTGCAAACGGTGGTGGAAACCTTGGAATCTATAAGCTCGACCCAACTGTGCAAGCGATTGCAACCTCCGGTCAGCATCGCGTCGAGAACAAAGGCCCTGAACCCAACCGCACCCTCTAATCAAGTCTGGTGTCCAAAGATCGCGCGGCCCACCTGCTCTAATGGCCAGGGTTGAAAGTCGGCGCGCACATCCGATCAGGATGAAAGGAAGGACACGGTTTCGGAAACCCTAAATCCTGAGACGGGAACCTAACGCCCAAACTCGAACGAGCTCAAACCTCAAACCCTTGGATTTCTGGAAAGCCCGGATTCTGGAAGGGGTCCCTGGTCTGCGCCTGCCCACCGCGCTTCAGGCACCAAACGGGCAGAACTCCGGCACTCAGAACCTCGGCTCAACGCCTTGACTTTTTTATTGTAAGCTTCAGCATGGCCGAGTCCATGACGGCTACCATCATTGTGACAATTCCGACTCTTTTGCTTTTAGCTGTGCCATTGCTAGTCTGGTGGTCGGGGGAGCTCCCGAGGCCCCACAAAAAAGCTAGGGGTTTATTGGATTTTGGGTTCACTGCCGCCGGCAGGCAAAGAAGTAGATGGAGATCATGGACCGCACCTGGGAACTCCAGTGCAGGTACCCAGCTTGACTACCTCACCCTTTCCCCTGAGATCCGTCCTAGGCTTGACCCGACTTCTAATGGTTAGGGCGCAGCCCGCAGCTGCCTCGTAGCGCATCCTCTTGGTCCACCCCAAGCGGAGTGGGGAAATCCTCAGCTCCGGGTACAGACCCTCAGCACAAGCTCGCCACCGCCTCATTTTAGAATGTCCTTCGCCCTTCCTGCGTCTCAAGCCGAGGCACAGAAGCGCCACATAGGCAGCGAGGGGGTAGACAGGGCGGCCGAGAAGGTCACACCACCTCAAGCGCCAGAGAATCCCCCCCGCCAACGCCTGTTGTGGATCCCGCAATGAAGGTTGCCGATTGTTATAGGTTTAATTCGAAAAATACTTGAACATTCCTTCTTGATCAGGGGATTCTAGAGTCTGGCTCTGGCTCGGGTTTCGATCCTCTCATCGTACTTTCATCACCACCGGGTTACTGTGACAGCTGTTGACTGCTTGCTCCCCCAACTACACACAGGCGAAGGGCCCTGAGACTCCACAAACCCTGTGTCGGACCGGTCTTCGCCAGGTGGCATGTACATCAACCCAGCGACAGCGCCGTTGAACTTGGCAGACGCCAAAGCGGGAAGGAAGTTTCAGTTTGAAGCACGCAGGACGAAAAGGTGGCTTCCACACTTGTGCATCTCACTGCAAGCACGACATGTCTTAAAGGAACGTTCTGTTGGATGCAGACTGTCGCTTAAATCCGTGCTCCAGAACACGGCGTACCGGGTGGAACAAGAGCTGGACACTCTCGAAGGCTTTCAAATCTTTACAGCTCATGTACACCTCAGCGACATCTCAGCCAAAGCACCACCATCTTCGGGAAGGTGAGCTGCGGATCTTGTTCGATTCGCTGAGCGGTTCGAGTCTCGACCTTGCTTCCGCGGAAGATGCAGCTCTGGCCTCTGGGCTCCGGCTTCAGCAGAAGGTCACCGTGCAGTTTTATCGGTGCCCAAGGCGCATCACCAGCTGGCTGGCTTGGGGCCGGCTGCTCCTCCTGGGAGGCTTCGGGGTCTGCGGGCTTCCAGGCTCTCCGAAGCTCAAATCCTGGATCAGCGAGTCTGGGACGCGTAAATCCCAGACATTGGCTGAAACATGTACTTTACTGCGTATGCGTGGGCTTTAAGCCTCTCTACTTCAGAGGCCTCCTCGCTGGACTCGGCCATGCCCGCTGCCACTGCCGTCTCTACCGCGAGGAGCGAGATCCCGGGGAGAGTATGCCTGGCCTGGATTGCATCTCGTTTTAACCTCGGTCTGCATCCTGCGATATCCTACGTAAGGTGCCCTCTGCAATAAAGCAGCCCTGGACACTTGCACGCCCTCGCGATGCGTGTGTCAGAGCCAAGCTGCGGAACAAGCTCAGATGCAGCAGGGCTTTGGGGACGTCAACAGGTACCGGGCCTTTGGGCCTGGCATTAACATGCAGCAATGCAGCTGGCCGCTACATGAGGGAAGCAAAAGGACCTCTAAAGCTTACGTTGAAGCAAGAGCGACACACAAGGCGCTGGCCACGGCCCAAGAAACAGCACACTTACCATGGCATGAGACTGGGTATCGATGTCCAGCTCAGCTCTCAAGTCTCAGATCCAGACGGAATCGGTTGGCGTGGGCTCGTCCATGTCGCCTTTCTGACTGGGCTTAGGGCATCGCAGGCAGCCGTCTTGACAGGTGGGCAGTGCCCCGTGCAAGTGTCATGAACCTGGCACGATCCGGCCTCTGCACAGCATTGCACTCCCCTTCTCCAAGACCCGAAAGCCAAACCTTTCTGAAGTGCTCGCCTGCGCGGAAACGCATCGCCCTCAAACGGTGGTAGGCAAAGGCCTGCAAACGCGTTGTTGGGGACCCTGCAGGTAAGGCTCGACATACTGCCAATCAACTTACGACTTGATTTGCGGGAGCCGCCGTGGGGGGGGGGGTGCGGCCATGCTCACGGATAGAATGATGATCACTCCGGAATCCGAACTGGAGAAGTGCTGCAAAATATGCAACGTCACCTACTTATGAGGCAGACGCACATCCAAAATCGCTGAAACCGTGGTTCATCAACACCCCAACCCGAGACCCCAAATCTCGCAAATGCATATAAACATATAAGCGCCTTCACTTGGTCCCTCCAGCCGCTGGCCGCGAAAGCTTTGGCGACCGCATCCTGGGAGACCTGCCGATTGGTTTCGACTCACACACTCGCAAAGCAGGCATGGCAGGTACGGTCCGTGCCGATTGGTTTAGGGCCTTTCTTTCGGGTTAGGGACGAATATGCTACGATGACCTTGTAATGCCTGAAAGGACCCTCAGCAAATCGAAACATGTGAAGCCCTTTGATCTGTGACAGCTATATACCAACACCATTGAAGCTATGTTGAGAAAGATGGAGCCAAGCCAACCACAGCACGAAACCAGTCCGGCGTTCAGAGAGGGCAGGCCTTGGCGTTGCCGCGGCCCTGCCATATCCTGCACCATCTCTCAGGAGTATTGGTTTCAGTTGTATCATGAGGGGAACTATGGGAGGACGCTTACAATTCTTCCTGCCTGTTTTGGAGTGCCTACTCCTCTCCTGTCCTGGCCGAGTATGATTCGATTCATCTTTTGATCTTCAAAACTGGATCTGAGCCGCCTTTGAATGAAAGCTTTTCGCTAAACCCCAATATCCCCAAATCACGGACTAGTACTGAAGAAGTAACCCCTTTGCTGGATGACAAGATGCAAACCTTAGAACAACTTCGAAATCGCGTTCACGGTCGACTTGCAACCTAGCTTTACTTGGCGAGCCGCTCTTCCAGCGATTCTAAAGCTGGTATCCCAGGTACCACTATATGTAAGACTTTGGAAGCCTGTCAGCTTAGTTGCCAGACACTGCTAGTCCAATGTTGGAAGACAAAGCCCCAAATGGCACTGAGAACCTCAAAGAACAGCTGAAGTGAGGAGACCCGGCTTGAGGTTCTGCAGAGACTGAGCCCCCGGCCGGCTGTCCTCTGCCTGAAGCTACCCAATAAGTCGTGTGGGGGATCTCTTGCTTGGAGCTTTTTTCGTTCCGTGGTAGGAAAGGGTCCCTCGTAGCCTAGCGGGCCTTGCAGCTGCGCACGTTCGAGTTGCGACCCATACCAGTCTCGATCTGTCCAAAGGATTCAAACCGCCGTGTCCTGACACGCTTACAAAACGTCAAGACATTCGGGCAGGGCTTTCGTATGCCTGGTGTCTCGGCAGTAAGGGCGGCATGTGAATCAAGATTTGAGTGCAGGTTGTCCACAACTTTTGAGAAGGCGGCTGATTGGCTCTGTCGCCGGGGTCGAGGCTCACATCAACACTTCCAAACGAAGAATTCGCTTGGTGAGCTAAACCTGGATCTCCTAATCCTCCCCCTCAGACTTGGACCCTAACGCATAAAAGTGTAAGTACACCCTAAAGATGGAACGCCTAAACCTAAACGTGAAACCCTAAACCCTAAAACGCTGAATTCCAAATCCCGCACCTCTAAGCGTATTACTTCGACAGATCATCGGACCTCTTAGAAACGACTTTACAAACCCTGGAACGCTGAACCCTAAAAACCTAAATTCAAAACCTGAAATGCTGACCTGAACTCCCTGCACCCCTATGACGCCTCCTGTCGGTTCGCCGGCTTCAGGATCTCCTCCTTTGTGGCCTCCACAGCCGACTTTCGACGAACAGGCTTTTCTTTACTGTGGCTGACTTGCATCTCACAATCCAGCAAAACGTGGGTTCGGAGGCTGAACAGAGGTAACGCAGCTTC
>CAJNJA010047808.1:203-11185 GCA_905231915.1 Symbiodinium necroappetens | reverse complement strand
TTTAGGGGTTCAGGGTTTTCGGGTTCTGCAGGGTACCCCGACTCCTCCGAAATCTACACCCAACCTCAAATCCTAAACCAAACCTTAAATCACAAACCCTTAAAAGTCGTAGTGAACCTTTCAGCCCGTTTAGCCTTGCACTCACATCCAGAGCCAAGAGGCAGGAACACCATAGACAAGACGGTCGCCTTGGGAGCTTGCATGGGGCTGGGATTTAGATAGGGTCTAGGGTTCTTTTGTAAATACAATGAGTCCTTGAACCACAAAACTCCTGCAGAAGCATCCGTCCATCTCGGGAGCTAGAGTTCTAGGGCCTAGGGTCTTCTAAAAAAAAACTATTCTGGCTTCGGTGATCTTCTAACTTGTGTGTTAGGTTGCTATGTTAGTTAAGCGCCTCAACCCTAAACGCAGTTGGTATTACAACGGGTTGTGGTTATCTATAGTAGCCTTCCAGACCCTAAACCTAGACCCTAAACCCTGAACCCTAAGCCCTATAAGCCCTAACCCTGAACCCTAAAAATTAAGCCCCTAAACCCATCCAAGGGCTTAGTAAACCCTAAACCGTGTACGGCATAAGGCGGAAGCCAGGGGTTTACACAACCTGGGCTTGAAGATGGAAGCATGGGAACATGAAAAGGTCCGGCATTGCTGTTAATTCTGTCCGGAGATTCATTCGGAAACCTACCCCAAGTTAAAGGAAACTACAGGTTGGGATTTTCGGGAATATAGGGCTACTATAAGGCTGCTATAGAGTATATAGACCTTCTATAAGGCTCCTATAACGGTAACTACCCACCTGAAAATGGCCTGGACTAAACCCTAACTCGGAAACCTAAGCCCTAACCTCTGAACTCAAACCCCAAACTCAGAATCACGTGACTGCAGTGTGAGACGGTCGTGGCCCGCGGACTAAGCAAAGCAAAACCCCTGGAACACAAAATCCACCCCAGGGTCCCTCGTCCTACGGTTGTTGATATAAATCCTGCATTATCCATAATAAGGAATATACCATAATTCCCATAGTTTAGGGTCTTTAAGGTAATGCAGGATTTATATCATCAACAGTAGGGTTTGTCTGTGCTTTCTCTTCCCGTGGGAGGGAGGCTGAGGTTGAGGGTTCAGGGTTTGGGCTTTAGGATTTAGGGTTCAAGGTTTAGGGTTTAGGGTTCAAGGTTTAGGGTTGCTTGGGGCAGCAATCACGGTCAATCTTGACTACATTGCAGCTACTGACTTCATCCACGCGGCAATGACGAAGACTGCCAGAAGGATAGGCCACGCCGTCTCCTTGTACTCATGTGGTTTGGAGGGGCGCTTCAGGCTTTAAGGTTTGCCAACCAGTTTCTTCAATATCAATATCCCTTAACTAAGGAATATGCCTTAAACTATCGTAGTACGGTATGCGGTAGATTCCTTAGTTTATGGATTTGGAAGTTCTGGCCATGTTAAGGCTTCGTACTCTTTTGGCCCAGCAGGCCGCCACAAACTCCGAGCAACCCTGCGACTGCAGGTCGCCCGGCCTTGCCCAGCCCAATACCCCTTAAGTAAATAATTATATACCTTAAATCATAATATTATATAAGCCCCTTATAATTTAAGGTATATTCCTTAATTGAGGGGTATTGGGCTCTCTGGGTGTGGGATAAATGTCATTGCGCAAGGAGTCGGCTCTAATGGCCATCATGTAAGACTTTCCGAAAATTAGGGTACCCTATTTTGGGATCCTTATTATAAGGATCTTACTATTTAGGGTACTATATTTGGGTCCCCTATTTTCGGAAACCGTCATGTAGAGGCACCCAGCGGGTATGGGATACTATGTCATTCTGCGCCCTGCAGGCTTAAAGGCAGTGAGTTTAGGGGTTCAGCTTGTGCTAGAATGCTACTTCGGTCCTCAGTAATGACCACTCCGAATTGACAAGAAGCTGTAGATACACCTTTCCCCTGGCCCCTGAAGCCACGCTGTCAAGCTCGCCTAGTTAGAACCCCTGACTTGAGCTCGTCGCCAACTTCTGGTTCCGATACCAACCGCCAAGTTCTCGCACATCAGGGTTTAGGGTTCGGGGTTTAGGGAACCCCAGCCAAACCCTAAACCCTAAACCGGTCGCGCTTCGCACAGGGCAACCGACAATTTGCATGAGCTACCAGACGCCCCTCCAAAAGTACTACACTCTACCATAGCCCTGAGTAGCCTCTAAGGACCATAAGCAGGGCTGCATCGTGTGGGTCCTGGTGCAGACAGCTAGCCATAAATGAACCATGAACCTCACACAACATGAAACCCTACACCCTAAACCCCAAACCCTAATCCCTAAACCCTAAACCAACTGAGTCGGGGACCAAGCTCCCGACGGCTTCGCCAATCGAGCTGATTGGCGAGCGAGGGCCGTTGATGACCTGCGAGGGTTCAAGACTTGTACAGCTAACTCTGATGTTTAACCCGAAAGAGGGTTTAGGGGTTTGGGAGTTAGGGTCTAGAAAGTTTAGGGTTTAGGGTTTAAGGGTTTGGGCTTAGGGTCTAGAGGGTTTAGGGTCTACAGGGTTTAAGGCTTATAGGGCTTAGGGCCTAGAGGGTTTAGGGTTTGGGGTTTAAGGCCTTAGGAGCTAACCTGGACCACAAGAAGGCTCCTCTTGAAGGTTCCTTGGTATGACTTCTCTAAACAAAACCTTCGAAAGGTAGGGCTTAGAAGATCCAGGGCTTGGGGCTGGGAAAGTTTAGAGCTGAGTGGGGATCGGGAGGGTTACTTAAAGGTTCATGGGTTTTAGCAAATAAGGGTTGTAAAATAAGGTGACGATATTCACCTATGAATGCTTATAACCCCAATTGAGGTATACTTGTAGCTATACTTAGTTAGTAAGTCCTATAGAGTTCAGGGAAGGTCCGATTCGCCCTGCGAGCACCTGGCTTGCCACAAGGGCTACAAGCACCTTCATTTTTACACCTTCATTTTTAAGCACGTTCCCTAACGAGAACCTCACTACATCAGTCTAGATATCACTAGCTAGACGAGACTACTTCACACCAAAGTACTCGGAAAACCCTAAGGCCCCAAACCCTAAACCCCGAAACCCTAAACCGTCTGGAAGAACCCTATGGAACCGTACGGCCAGTCGTGGTAGAAGCAGCTTCGTGTTTGAAGCCCCAGGTAGAGACCACCCTCAATCCTAGTGCCTACGCGCCATGAAATTGAATCCTACTTGGAGGTTCATGGGACTTAGTAAGTACAGTTAATAGTACCTCAATTGGGGTTATACGTATGCATAGATGAATATAGTTACCTCATTTATAACCCGGTTACTAAGTCCCTTTATAGCCCCAGTTACTAAGTCCCATGAACCTTTAAGTAAACAACCCTAATCTCAGGCACAATTCCGGATTCGACTTGCCTGACGAACATGACTAGAGCTTAGTCTTTAGGATTCGGGCTTTACATTTCCGACTTTGGGTTCAACGGTCGTAGTGCCTCCAAAGCCCGCGCAAGAGCTTGCATTGCGAGGTCTTCGGCCTTTCAGTTAACGGTTCATGTGTATCAACCCCCGCCCTAACCTGAACCCCAAACCACCTACCTTTTTTAGGGTTCCTTATTATGATTCTTTATATAAGTCCTTGAAAAGGAAGGTTCTTCGGGCTTAAGGAAACCCCTACACCCCCAGCGGCAGCGCACCTGCCATCGAAGGTCATTAGGAGCTGCCCACCTGTCGCCAAGGCGAAGAGCTGAATAGGGTTTTGGGGTATATGATACTATAATAATTAGAAGAAGGAACACCAAAAACAATTGGTAATTATTTTGGCCTCTACATTAACATTTAGGGTTTAGGGTTCGGGGCTTGGTTGAAACGGTCTCCTGAAGGGTCTTAAGAACCTAAATCCGGCTTTTTTCTGTGTAGGTACTTAGGACCCGTTGGGTTTAAGGTTTAGGATTTTGGGGCTCTGCGGCTTCAGCAATTCTCATGTTCAGGCTTTCTGGAATTTGCCAGAATTGTGGAGGCTTCCGAACCTCGTGTGCGTATGTATTTCGTGGAGTATATGATTACAGGATACCTGGACACTTCGGGCAAGGTCCGCTGTGCATCTCCCCAAATGGAGCCGTTCTAGAAGCAACTCCACGCATGTCCTGTCCATTGTCGCCCCTAGAATCAGCAAAGCTACCCCAGGACCCTGGAGAAGTATATCTGACTACTGGATATCATACCTCTACTCTTATGTCAAGGTCTACTGTGCATCTCTCCGCTCATATCCTATCCATTGTCGCCCGAAACTACAGGTCGGGAGTTTAGGGTATATAGGGCTTCTATACGGCTTCTATAAGGCATATAGACCTTCTATAAGGCTCCTATAACGGTACCTACCCTAGAAAGTAGATCCCCTAGTTTGGGACCCTAGCTACTAAGGGGTACTTTATAGGAGCCCCCTTAAGGCATCTACTTTTTGGATCCTCCCGGGTCTGGGTTGAAGACTTAAGCTACCCTTAGACCTTGCAGCGCAAGGCTCTTGAAAATTGAATCTGCGCCCGACCTAGAACCTTAAATGTAGTACCTTGCTCTAGATGACTTGTTTTATGGTTGGGATCCCATAATAAGCAACCATGGCAACCAAAAACAGATAATACATGTAAGGGTCTAGGGACAGTCGAAATCATAAGCCCCAAACTCGGAATGCTCAAGTGCCGTCCCAACGACGAGGGCGCACAAATGGTCCCTCGGAATGGCTCCGTGGCATAGGTCTTCTGATAAGTGATGGCCTGTGAATCAGGATTTGTTTGGGCTTTCGTGGTTTGAGCTTTTAGGGTCTGGCGTTCGGACCCTGGACCCTAAACCCTAAAACCCCTAAACCCCGCATCAAAGGCAACGGGAGATCAAACTAAAATCCGAATCAACGAATCTGACTTCAAGTATTGATGTCCTCGTGTTACTAGGTTCCCCAGCAACCCCTTAATAAGAAGGGTACCCCTTTTCTTATGATTCGGTTCTAACAATAAGGGGAACCCCAAACTAAAAAGGGCAAAAGGGTACTACTGGGTCACCTAGGTCATGAATTTGAATTGAAATTGTATATTCGGTACCTTAGCCTACCAGAACCCACTTTTTTGTAGGTTCTTATTATTAACCCTAATATGGGAATATGGGATTTATAGGGACCCTACAAAAAAGTAGGTGCTGGTGGGTTAAGGTATTTCTATTAAACAATTCCTGGGGTGTTGGACACTCTGTGTCAGGTTCAGGGGCCACGAGCCGTCCGATCTTGGTTTTAGGGTTTAGGGTAATCTGAGTTTGCCGCTTCGGGTGCTTCACAGAATAAAGGGCCCCGGCGCAGATCCTAACATAATATGGTCCCTGTACGGGTTCTAAACAAAATACCCCAGGTTCTAAGCAACCCGCGCATTCAGGCATGCCATGTTTTGTTATGTGGCAAATTCGCTTGCCGTGTGGTCCTAAAACTTCGGACACTCAACATTACCTGAACGCGAAGGCCCACTGCAACCAAGCTGAACAACAGTTTCTATATACATCCTTATAGACATTGAGAGCATGCGTGTGGTGCAAAGCTGCAAAGGGCTGACCTCGTTCGCTTCGACCTACGGTGTTTTCAAAAGCAGAGCTGTATGCCCAAGAAGCAGAGTCCTTCACACAACTCTCCCTCCATGCAACAGGACCGCCCACAAATCAAAGTGGTCAAATACCTGATGGATCTTGGCGGTCATATATACCCTAAACCCCGTAGACCCTAAACCCCAAAAATGCTAGGCCTCGAAAACTGTACCTACCCATCTTAAGGACCAAAAGGCTTTCTGCAAGCAGGCAAGATCCCTGTTTTAATCCCGCATGTTTCCTAGTATATAGCCCCAAAAGCCCTAAACCCCAAACCCAACAACCCTAAACCCCAAACCATGTACATAGAGCCTTAGGATTCGATATCGGCAACACAGTAGTATCACAGTGGTATCAATGATTGCGATTTCGAGGCCTGTTTCCTGCCATCACACACAGATAAACAATGTCCCTGTAGTTGAACGAGTATCACATACGAAATCCCCTGGTGCGGATCGCTGGAAACCCACGAGACATCATGTATTTAAACATCCATCACGAACATCAACCTCCGGTTCAACCACGGTCCCTGTACTCTCTACTCCCAACACCCAAACCGCAAAACCCCTAAAACCACAAACACAGACCTTCAACAACAAACAAAGCCTAAAATCATCAAGCCTGAACAGACAAATAGCAAACAACATCACCATCACAACTATATTCGTAACCATCTCCTAAACCCTAAACCCTAAGCCGTGCTGGCCTGTGCCACTTCCCAGGTCACACTTCGTCGCACCTGGACTTGGTTCGCCTGGTCCTTGGGAGCCGGAGAGGACTTCTGCAGGGCTTAGGGCTTTGAAGGTTTAGGGGTTTAAGGTTTAAGGGTTTATGGTGTCAAGGGCTTATGGTTGTAGGGTTTGGGAGTTTAGGGTCCAGACACCTACTTGAAGCAACTCACAGGATGACAAGGTTTCCTTGATTCCCAGACCCCCGGGAGGATCTAGAAAGTAGATCCCCGAATGCGGTACCCTAACTACTAAAGGGTACTTTATAGGAACCCCCTTAAGGCATCTACTTTTTTGATCCTCCCGGTGGTCTGGGTTCTTTAGCCGTGCGATACATGCTTTGGATAGAGTGCGGCCGTGATTAGGGACGCGTCGTGGGTATGTTTACGGTCTCTGACTAAAAAAAGAGAGAGGTACCTACAGTGTCCTAAACCCTAAACCCTAAACCCGACCTACAGTATTTTGTGATCCCCACAGAAAAAACAGCCTCACGCAGGGTAGAAGCACTGGAAGATCACAAGACTTTGAGCTGATGGATTCTGCAAAGAAACCTGCACTGAAGGGTTTAGGGTTTAGGTTTCAGGATTTGGGATTTTTGTTTTAACGCCTTTATTCCGTCCGCTTGTCTTAGCCTCCGGAATCTTCATTTAGCAGAAGGCCCTAACCCCTTTGCTACACCCTTTAGGGTTTCGGGTTCCCTGGCTCCTAGACCTCAGCCACCGGCCCAACCCGAACCTGGCCAGGCGCCCTGAACTCCTGAAGCCACAAGACACCCCCCTTAAGGGTCCATCTACCCAGATACGGTTGATGATATAAATCCTGCATTACCCATAATAAGGAATACATCATATTTCCCTTAGTTTAGGGTCCTTAAGGTAATGCAGGATTTATATCATCAACACTAGTATATACATGTATATGCTTGAGCCTTACAGTACCTCCCTATATAGGCACTCATACCCATAGGCCCCTAAGTAGTTCCTTTTTGGTGGTTTATATTGAGAATCCTATAAGGTAATCCCAAAAAGGAACTACTTAGGGGTCTATGGGTAGGGTCAAAGTCTGTGCCCTATGGTGAACATGGACCCTTAGAGTTGCTGGCTTAGCAACTCAGAGGTCGGGACTTGGGGGAACATGGGTTTAGGGCTTAGGGTGTAGGGTTTAGGGATTAGAGTTTAGGGAATAGGGTTTAGGGTTTAGGGCAGTGCAGCAGTTGCTAGAAGATGAGGTTGGTTTCAGTGCCTTTCATAACAGACTTGGTTTGAGTTTAGGGTCTAGGGTTTGAGGGGGAATTTGCGGCACAGATATCCCAACCCCATTTGTTAGAAAACCACTTGAGCTTGATCAAACGTGCAAAACTGCCGGGGCACGATGCAATCGTCCGTCGTGCAATCTTTCGCACGAGGCAGGACATAAGGCCGACCAATACATTCCTGATTGGAGGCCCGTCCAGACCAGAGTAGCTTCAAGATTGAGTCTTTCCAGATTAGCAAGCACTCTGTAAGGCAACGCGCAACAAACTAGACTTACGGTGGAGTCCGGTGGAGGGAACACAGCCACATAGCCTCAGAATAGTAAATGAGCTAGGAGGCACGTTCTGCTCACCTGAGAATGGTTTACAGCAGAGCTACACGGGTTCAGGTTTGTGCTGTTAGGGTTGCGGGTTTAAGAACGGAAAAGGTTTGGTTTATGCCAGAAAACCTATGCAGACCTTGCAAGAACAACTTCTATGTCTATGTCAATTTAACAAGTTCGTTGGATGGCACCGCACACGCATGACTGAAGAGCAATCACTTCGGCCGGGTTCGGACTTCCAGCTTGGCAGCTTTAGGCGTACCCATGAGCCCCTAAGTAGTCCCTGTTTGTGGTTTATATTGAGAATCCTATAATAAGGTAATCCCAAAAAGAAAGTACTAAGGAGCCTGTGGGGAAAACTTTGATGCATTTCAGATGTTGGACTTTTGAGGGTTTAGGGGTAGGGTTTAAAGTTTAGGGTTAGGGTTTATAGGGTTTAGGGTTTACTGTTTCGGGTTTAGGGTCGGGATTGAGACTGCAAGGATTTCAAGCATTCAGGCTCATTTGGACAGACGCACGACTGCCAGCTGTCCGTGACACGCCAAGCACAAGCCTAAAGCCTAAACCCTAGACCCTAAACTCGAAACCCATTAAGAACCTATACCTTGTTCGTGTTCCATGCTATGATTTTCCCATATAACTCCCTAAAACGGTACCTTTTTTGGGTGGGGGCAAAGGTCCATCCTAACCCCTCATGACCATGTGCAGGGCAAGTCTCTACGTCGCTGCGATTGTTCGAAGGGCACTCGCTGATGCAGGTCTTTGACCAAAAATCCAGCTTCTTTGGAAAGCCATCCTGCAGAGAGTCGAGTCTTGGCTGCTGAGCTCATAAGCACAAAAGAGTGTACACTTTCAGTTCTATTAAGGGATCATCTCAACCCTTGGCAAGTTTAAAGTGTACTCCTTCAGCTGCTAAGGAGTACTCAGACACTTAAAACTCCCCTAAACCCTAAACCCTATCTGCCAGGGAATCCTCAGCATGAGTTCGTAAGGTACGAATAGTGGTAGACTGGAAACAACTGCTTTGGCAGATACCTCATAGGGTTTATATAGGGCTTAGGGTTTTGGGGTTAGCATATCTCCTGGTTTTAGATTTTAGATGTTGGGACTAAAACGTGATGATGGGTGTTGGCATGCAGCGAAGGTCGGAAGGGTACGCAGACTTGTTACAGCGCCGCAGAAATGCACACGCACGCACACGCGCACACGCACACACATCCGCACACCCGCACACCCGCACACCCGCACACCCGCGCACACACACACACACACCCCTACCTATCCAGTTGTACATGTGTGCGCATACCCTGAACCACAGGGTTGCGAGCCCGCACACGGCGGCATGGAAGTATCTGAACCGCCGAAAGTAGGTAAAATAATGGCCCACACTTGTAAACGGCTAGTATTCTATGGACATTCCCGGTTCAGGTACATACCACTGCCTTCTTTTGCAACCTATCCGGTTGGTTGGGTTTTGAATGACATAGGGTTGAGGCTTTGGGGGGTTCAGGGGTTAGGGTTTAAAGGTTGGGGTCTAGAGTTTAGGGTTTTTAAGATTGAAGGCTTAGCTGCTTTGTCTGTTTATGCTTCGGCATTCAGCTGTGAGGGTCGTGGAGTAATGGGTTTAGGGTTTAAGGGTTGGGGGCTTGTAGGGTTTATGGGTAAGGTTTACCCTAAACCCTAAACCCTAAACCCCTAGGGTTTAGGGTTTGTAGGGTTTAGTGTAGAGATTTCCCTGCCTGGTAGCCTTCACTGGCTAGGCCGCACACGTAGAGGAAGGGCTTATCCTCAGAGAGCGGACAGCAACCGATCCGAACCTAAACCCTAAACCCTAAACCCTAAACCCTAAACCCTAACCACATGGGACATGGGGAGCTAACTCTCTTGTCCAAAAAAGTCCTTTAAAGCCCAAAATAGCACCAAAAGCCTCATTAAACCCTAAACCCGCCCAATACCCCTTAAATAAGCAATGTACCTTAAATTCTAGGCGACTTAATATTATGGTTTAAGGTATATATTCCTTGATTGAGGGGTCTTGGGCTCTCTGCGGACTGGCAAGCTCCTGACCCTAAGGGTCCAAGTACCTAATAATCATATACTCTCCCGAATATTTAACCTAGATGTCATCTACTATCCGCAAGCAAAGTACCTTATTATTATGGGTCCTTTGGGCCTTAGTGTGAGGAAAAGCCAGCACTGCCGCAACGATTCCCTCGCGGGGGTTTAGTTAGTGTTTGGGTATTTCGGGTTTAGGGTGGACGCAGGAGATTTTGACAACCCGCTTACACCCTCATAGTTACAACGCTTTTGGTGATCTTCAGCGGTGCGAGACTTTTCTACCAGGGATAGTGTAGGGGCATCGGCACTTGGAACAAGGCTTTGGGTTACTTTGCTATACTGCCAAACTGCAGGTAGGAGGTACGAGTGCCGACCTATAAAGCCCAGGAATATCATCTTACTCATGGAGTGGCCTTTTGCACAATTTCACCGACACCGCAGAGAAGGGTGGCCAATCCGACTTCCTCGAGATTCTCATGTTGTGGCATCCACTGCCCAGCGAGGCAACAGTATCCCCTTCAGACATAAAGGTACTGTAGGGCCTTAATAATTAGAATTGGGTTTTGGGCTACACTATACTATAATCACAACAAGGAACCCGCAAAATAGTATAGGTAGCTATCAAGGCCCCTATATTGCACCTTTTCTTACTGTTCAGTTTAAGAAAAAGACCCACAAATCTGAAGAGCTTAAGGGAATAACGTGAAGACCAAGAAACCAGAAATTCCCCCCTAACCCCGCATAGAACCCTCGGAGGAGCCGGACAGGAACCCTCTCAGGATGGGATTAGCGTTTAGGGTTTGGGGCTTAGGGCTTAGGGCTGCTAGCAATTATGTGGGCCAAGAACATGCCTACGGTCCCAGCTTTTGATCCTTTGACGCATACTGCTTCTTCAGGGAAGGGGTTTAAGCCTTCAGGGGTGTGCATTAGTCATTCGGCTGATGGTATAAATCCTGCATTACCCATAATAATAAGGAATATACCATAATTTCCATAGTTTAAGGTCCCTGAAGGTAAGGCAGGATTTATATCATC
>CAJNJA010047807.1:2396-56401 GCA_905231915.1 Symbiodinium necroappetens | reverse complement strand
TGGTAGTGGTAGTATTGGTAGTGGTAGTGGTAGTCGTCGTAGTAGTAGTCGTAGTCGTCCTCGTAGTAGTAGTAGTAGTAGTAGTAGTAGTAGCAGCAGCAGGAGCAGGAGTAGTAGGAGTAGTAGGAGTAGTAGGAGTAGTAGGAGTAGTAGGAGTAGTAGGAGTAGTAGGAGTAGTAGGAGGAGGANNTAGTAGTCGTAGTAGTCGTATTAGTCATAGTGGTCGTCGTCGTAGTAGTAGTAGTAGTAGTATAGTAGGAGGAGGAGGATGAGGAGGAGGAGAGATTTGGATTGCCACCCAAAACCATATGCAACACCCCATTAGCACTGTAACAAGGCTCCCGTGCCCCCTACTACATTAAGCCTGAAAGTCGGGCAGTCCATGGTATCGCTGGCTTTGTCTTTTGTTGGTGTTGGACCCCAAACCCCTAACCCGCCTACCTCTAACCCCAAAGCCCTAAACCCCTAAAGAGCTAATTAGGGCTCGACTTCAGGCACGTGTCGAACCCTGTTTCATCTGCACAATCCGGCATTTTTTGCGCCATCAACATCTGCACGTGGGTCCTCCAAGTTATAATCGATGTCCATGCAGCCCCACCCAAATTCTAAGCAAGAAAATCCGGAATCCGAAACTGGACATTCTTCGAGCTGGAGAAGTGGCGAGTTCGATTTACCGGGATTCCCGTAGCATGGGCTTCGTGTCTGAGAAGCTCTCCCAGCCGGGCTTCGGCTGTTCTCCAGCCAGGACAGGAAAAAGCCCGGCAAAAGGGCAGAAGCTTTGGGATCAACAGACCCCGAAGCATGATATGAGTATACAGGTGCTTCAGGTGCTTGAAAGACCTTGTAGAGGCGTCGGAG
Organism: Symbiodinium necroappetens; assembly: GCA_905231915.1. Taxonomy (NCBI): domain Eukaryota; class Dinophyceae; order Suessiales; family Symbiodiniaceae; genus Symbiodinium; species Symbiodinium necroappetens. Next base: position 55,543 of record CAJNJA010047807.1, on the reverse strand, counting down.
ATGAGGATTCCTGCTGATTTGAACCATGCGTAGACCCGAAGACCCGATGGGGTGAGCTTCAAGATTAGAGCTTGGCTGCGCATGCCCGCTGGCAGTTGCAGCATAGATGGGTGTTCGCCGCCGAGCGAACTCAAGGAGTACATGCGAAACCTTCGACGGGCACACCTGCTCACGTGCTTGTAGTCCCGAGGAGTTTAAGGGAGCCGTCATAGCATATTGTGGTACATTAACTCTAATACATTGTAGTTTACTGCGACATAATATAGTATGTTATTCTCGTAATTATATTCCTATTATCATACCAAGGAAGGTCCTAAACCCAGGCGGGACACGTCGCAACTGCGAGCTGCCAGTAGTTAGCACGACTTGGGCCTGCGGATGCAAAAAAGTCCGAAACGCATCGCTTCGGCTGCCTCCTGGGTTGGGAGCTTCGAGGTTTCGTGCTGCGGTTGCCAATTTTAAGCACGAGGCCTGGAATATGCTGGAGTCCCCGAACCCAGAAAAGCCGTAATCGATGGGCCGAAATCGTTTAATTACCAATTCAATACTATTTTTGGGGCTCCTTACTATAGTTATATTATGAAATATTCCCCCCCAAACCCTCTTCTAATCATTAAGGCCCCTACGGTCGAACCCGAAGCCTCGAGACTAGTAATTAGTACTTCCCGCCCCCTGGCCGAGTATAGTTGTCAGTGCTGTCAGAAGCCTGCAACGGCTTCGCGCTGCGATCTTGCTAGCCCGAAGCCTCGAATCCCCAACCGAGCCAGGCTAAAGTAAAGTCCTTATAAACCCCAAACATCCGAAAACCTGAAGCCAAACGTCGCTGCCCAGGAAATATTGCACCCCCGAGTGCCAGCGTGCTCACTGGCCAGTCTGAGCCCAAAAGCGCACCACATGCAGTTTGACTCGGTTGACGGTGGAGATCATGATCAGCGCCCACGAGGTTGATGTAGGCCGATAAACTTGAAGCTGTTAAGGCACGTATGCCCAAGGCCGACTGGGTTCTTGCCAGCTAGGTGATTCGTATACCGTATTCCGGGCATTCAATTCCTACATCATTCCCTTGCAGGTCACGCTTGCTGGCTGGGACAAGTAGGCAGCCCTGTGCCTCGTCCTAGCACAAAGGCCCCAACGGCATGATCGAACGCAGAGCTGAACCCCAAGCCCAAAAGATTTCAAACACCCATGACATGCCGACTCCAAAACCCTCAACCCTGAACCCCTCTCCGGGTTGAGGTCCACAAAGCCGGGCCCTTGGGTGCTGAGAGATTTCGGCGCCCGGAAGCTGTCAATGCAATCCAGGGCCATGGAGGGTTTTGAGAAGTTTGGGGTTTCAGCTCTAGGCTGAGGATATTTGAAGGTTGAGGGCTTGGCGGCAAGTTTGACGAGGTGAAGAGGTTTGCTGGCTTAGGGTTTAGACTCCTCTGGATATATTGGATATTGGAGTAGAGGGCTTAGGTTCAGGGCGGAGGGGGTTTGCGAGCTTTGCGGGCTTCGGGGCTAGAGATTTAGGTTTAGCACAGGGTTTTACCGGTTTCTCTCATGCCGAACTTTGGATGCCAGATTCAGAGCTTAAACACTCCCTAAACTCTAGGCCGTAAGCACCGAAACAGTAAGCCGGGAATCGAAAGCCTATACCGCGATTCTGGGGCTTCCAGCTTTAGCATCATGTGGATTCAGTAGCAGGTCTCTCGAGCGAAACTCTAGAACTAACAAGGACCTTACCTGCAGTTTTGAGAGCAGCAGCAGTGTTCGCTTGGGCTGGGATTCTAAAACCGTAGAGAGACCTCGTCTGGCGGAGTCGGAGTTGCGAGAGCGCAAACCCCAAAGTAAGAAGAACATTAACCTAAACCTTACAACCCTAAACACTAAACCCCAAACCCTATACACCCTATAAACCCTATAAACCCTATAATAAACCCTGAGCCCTAAACCCTATAAGCCCTACAAGCCCTAAATCCAAAGCCCAATGTTGGTTTGGTTTGGGAATGAAGGACGGAGCTTCGGGGTTCCTGGAGTGGGAACGGAGGGTTCAGGACTTCTTGGGCCGTGTGGAGGGTCGAGTGCCACTACAATTCCAAGGGTTTAAAGTTTAGGGTTTACGGTTTTAGGGTTTAAGGGCTTTAGGGCTTTGAGCGCTTTAGGGTTTGGGGTACCTGGTCAACCCAAGCTGGAGCCCAAAAAGCATGAGTCCGGCTACCCTTGATTTCCCAGGCCCTTTGTGGGACTAAGCCGGCTTCGCGTCCCAAGCTGTCCGCTTGGGGACCTGGCGTGAGTGCTTTTTGCCAGCGAGGGAAAAGCTCCGGTGAGTCAGTGGGCTGGGAGCATCCGCTTAACCCCTGACCACTGAAGCCTGTAAGTAAAGGATGAAAGCTTCGTGGTTGCCTTGCTATTCATCTGTTTATTTGATGTACCTCATTGTTTCAGAGTGCTGTTACGGCCTGCACGATCTAAAGGGAGCCTGTTTTCGTTTCGGTTTTCGCTGCTTCAGGACTGGATAAGCATCATCTGGTCACTGGGAGATTCCGAAATCCGAAATGAAGCTCGTTTGCCTGGTGCATGGTCCCGACGTGAAGCAACAGCCCAACATCCAAGAGGAACGGGTCCGTGCACCAAGAGCCCCCCCAGCAATTCAGCATCACCCGCTGCGGCTCAAGCTTAACTGCAATCTGCACTATTCATGGGCCAGCTTTTAAGCTCGAAGCGCGGCACGTCGTCGCAGCCGCCAAAAGGATACCGTATGGACCTCAAGCTTCAGACGATCAATGGGGACGTGCATCCAGTCTCCATTGAATCCAGCAACAGCCTGTTAGAGCTCTACGAAGAGCCCTAGACGTCAACCCCTGGACGCTGCGCCTCACTGCTGGTACCACGTTCTTTGATGTGGCCACTGATGGAGAGACGACTTTGGAAGCTTTGGGCATCAATGAGGAGACCGATTTGATAGCTCTTCGCTGCAAGGCCTGCTTTCTAGAGAACCCTGGAGAGAGCCGCTACAACGCGAACTACGTTTGCACTGTGCTTCACGTCCGGCAAGCCGGCTGGAACAGAACGGAGGTTGAGTTTAGCGTCCGGGGTGATGGGTCACTGGGAAGGCTGCAGCAGCCCAAGGATTCGCAGCTCAGGTTCATCGATGACACCGGCGAAAGAAGGTGAGGGTTTGCAAAAACAGAGGCCGAAGTACAAGATTAAGCACGATCCTTTTCCTAAGGACCTGTAGGGACCTCTGATTGTTGGAAGCCTTCAGGTTTGTTCTGCCAGAGAGCGTGAACTTGGAAGTCGATCAGGACGTTAAAGATGGACCCTCCCACAAGAAGGGTATCATGACCTTCGCAGGGGTTCCGACAGATGGTGGGGTCTGGTTCGTCTACGGGGCCGGAGGCTACGCTCCGCTGGCCATGAACCTCAGCCTGGGTCGTGAATGACTTTGCGAAGGAAGACGTCACGGCCGAAGACTAGCACATCGGACGCACAGATCACAGGCACGGAGTGGAAGTGAAAAGCTTGTCCATGCTGGGGCCAAAAAAATACTGTCGCTGGTTCATTGGTGTAGTATAAGGACCTGGGTTATATTAGATATATGAAACGATTAGTTTCATCATATCGTCAAACTTCTTTTGGGTGCAGCGGCTTCAGTGCTTTGAGGGAGCCTGTGGTTTGTCTGTGCACATTGAAACGTGTATGTTTATATGACTACATTGTTGCATGTGTGCCTGTGTTTTTGTGCGCATATGTGTGTAGGAGCATGTGCACGCATTCGCATGTACATGTGTATGTAAACTAAATGTCTGTCTGTCTGTCTGTCTGTCTGTCCTTCTTTCTGTCTGTTTGACTGACATTGAAACCCTAAACCCTAAACCCTAAAACACGTGTTCTGTCTATTTGACTGACACTGACCGGCCGTCTGACTGACTGATGGACTGACTGACCGACCGGCGGAGTGACTGAATGGATGGTCTGTCTGTCCGTCCGGATATGGGGTTTCCGAAAATAGGGGACCCTAATATAGTACCCTAAACAGGAGGATCCTTTTTAGAAGGACCCCAAAATAACGTACCCCCTATTTTCGGAAACTCCCATATATAGTTTTTATATAGGTAGAGATGGACCATGATGGACCAGGCTGCCTTCAGGGCTTGAGCCCTGAACTTTTAGCCTTAGGGATCTAGGGATGAAAAAATACAAAAGGATAAAAACACATAAAAAGGGATCAATAGAGAAAATAAAATAGGATCAAACAAAAATAAAGCTCAATCAAGGGCTAGGGGCTTCTGGTGTTCCTGGTTCCCTGGTCCTCTGGTTTCCTGGTCCTCTGGTGGGAGAGGCATCAACAAAAAAGTGCATCAACAAAGACAAAAATGCAAAAATACGCGCCAAACACAAAACAAAGCTATTATTAAGCATGGAAACACAAGGGGAAGGAGCGGAGACAGAAAGAACGAAAGACGGAAAGAACGAAAGAAAGAAAGAAAGCGAGCCATAAAACAATAAAGAAAGAGAGAAAGAGAAAAAACGAAAGAGCGAACGAAAGACATATATAAAGAGAAGAAGAGAGCAGCAAAGAACGAAAGACAGAAAGAAAGAACGCACATAACAAAGCCATTGTAAAGCAATAACAAATGAACGACACAGCAAAAGAAAGAGATACACACAGGAAGGCAGAAGGAAAGCCGTATCCACAAGGGGCAGGTGCGCTTGTTGTGATCAAGTAGTAACAAAACCCTAAACCCAAAGCCCAAAGCCCTAAGCCCCCCTAAACGTTAAACCACTAAATACACGGACCCAGCAGGGACCGCTGCCATGGAGTTTCGGTTCGACATCCGCAGCCAAAAAGCCAAGTCCCACTCATACCAAGTCCAGCCACAGCTACACAAATGTTGCGGCTTCAAACTCTGTCTCATATGGAGAGCCGCAACGAGACATGTGATCAGGTGATCTTGTGCTTGTATTTGCTGAGCAAGGTGTCAGCAGCTTACTTCCACTACTATTTGTATGGTTGCAAGTACCACTAGTGCTACTTCTACTACTACTGCTGCTACTATTACTACTGCTGCTACTACTGTTGTTACACCACTACTCCACTGCTACTCTACTACAAATACGACTGCTACTAGTACTAGTACTAGTACTACTACTGCTGCTGCTGTTGTTGCTGCTATGACGACTGCTACTGCTGCTGCTACTACTACTACTACTACTACTACTAGTGCTACTAGTGCTACTAGTGCTACTAGTACTACTACTGCTACTACTCCCGCTTTCTGGTCTGTGCCGATCGCATGTGACTTGGCATGACCTGGCAAACTGTGTGAATGCCGTCGCCATTCTGGATAAGTCCCACGACAGGGAAACTTGCCCACGAGTTGGAAGTCACGAATAGCTTGAGAGAAGACCAAGCCCCATAAATTGGAATTCAGAAATAGCGTGAGAGAAGACCAGGCCCCACGAATTCGAATGCGCCAATAGCTTGGGAAAAGCAGGCTGCACAAATTGGAACTCACGAATAGCTTGAGAGAAGACCAAGCCCCACGAATTCGATTTCCCCAATAGCTTGAGGGAAAACCAGGCTGCACAAATTGGAATTCACGAAGAGCTTGAGAGAAACCAAGCCCCACGAATTCGAATTCCCAAATAGCTTGAGGGAAAACCAGGCTGCACAAATTGGAATTCACCAATAGCCTGACCTGAACGAAGTCACTGGCCGCACCTCCGAAAAAAACGAATTGTAGCGTGCAGGAGCAGTTTTACAGCCGTGACAGCCCGGGTTCGCCTGTTATTTTCAGATCGATCCTTTTTTATTTGTTTGATACCTTTTTTTTTGATCCGGCAGCCCGATTACGCCCTCCCGGGCTAGGGAACCCTTTGGCCCTAAATACTAGACGGCATTGTGTGGAGCCTTGCCTGCTTGGTGCGAGTGTGAGAGTCGAAATACTAGACCCGAAAGCCTAACTCCGAAACCCTAAATCCCCAAAACCGACCAAAGGGACATCGACCTGAGGCTTTGCTCCCATCCGGGCATGGAGAAGTCTGCTCAGGTGCACAGCGGAAGTGTTGGGCTTCAGAGGGGTTTACGACTGATGATGCCGAGTTAAGAGTTTCGGGCTTCGGGCTTAATTTTTAGGGATTTGGGTAGTGTGGCATGTCGGAGCCTTGTCCATGGAATATGTCCGGTGGCAGGGCCTCAGACGGGACGTTGGTGCATTGTTCCGTGTTTTTCAGGGTGCAAAGTCCTGGTGCTTGGGCGGAATCTCGGGGGAAGGGACTGTGCCAGATCGGGGTATTCGTCGAAGTTGAAGTGACTTAGACTTGGCCTCTCTGCAGCAGCCCCACTGCAACCACATGTCGCGCCCGGCCTGCTGCCGGAAATCTGGCTCAAACAGCCATGTTCACAGTGCCAAAGAGGTCCTGTGCGATGTGTGACACTGAACTATACCAAGTGCAGTATAGTGTCCCCAAAACTTTCCCGCTACCAAAGAGGTTAGATGCCATCTGCGACAGACTTTCGCCTGGACGGCCGGCAGGGAGCCATGGTCTTGGAGGAGATTCGGCGCTCGCATGTTTAGGGCTTTAAGATTTAAGGTTTGAGGGTTTAGGGGTTGGGGTCTAAGGTTTAGGGGGCCTGGGGTGTTAAGGGTAATTATGGGGTCTAGCTAGTGCTAGCTCAGAGTTGTGGCTTATGTCTTGGGGTTGCAGAATTACTTGGATCAGGGTCGCGGGAACTCATTGGTCTGTATCCTACAATCAGGTAACAAGGCTCAGACTGTCTTGATCATTTTTCGTTTACTAAGTTGCCTGTTCCTTGAAACAAGCAATTGGCATCAAGGCGCATCCGGCATGGGATTCGAGTAGCCAGACCCGACGGAATGCTAGGTTATGTCAGTTATGTCCTCCGACTACGTATAGTACCGGGCCGGGATCCAAGCCCTCAAGACAGTAGATTATTGGATCCTAAACCCCATAAAATATAACCTTGAAGCATTGGGCTACGACTTCCTCATTTTTGGTCAGTAGGTTGTTGGATCCGAAGCCATAGCTTCAGCAGGAGCTGTTTTGAGGAATTGTGGTGAGACAGACAGTGCCGGCATATTCAACATTGGCTAACAAGAAAGGGGTTATTCTCCTGTTAAGCAGCTTTTGCAGGGTTATGTGTTTACGTGCGGTTCCGATAGTTTCTCCACAGGGCGTATTGAGAAGTGCTCGGAAGAAGGGTTTGTAGGGCTCATACTATGACTGTATACGGTTTGACAAAGACAGGGCTAAATCCAAGACCGCAAATAGTGTCGAGTTGTCAATTGTGAATCCGGCAGTGAGGTTTCTGCGTTTGAGGCATTACAGGCCCCCCTCAGTATCCGAAATTCGAGCCAGCCACGACTTCGCAGCAGAAACATCACAAGCATAGCTCTCAAGCGAAACATTAAGGCCCTGGATGCCTAAAAGCTTTGAAATCTCATAACGTGTTCGCTCCCGAAACCAATCCGCCGTACCAAAAATCTACAGCAGACCTAAAGTGGTACATCGCATATGAAAACTCCCTCTGCGTGCTCCAGAGCCTCAGAGATTCAACAACTGGGCTGTTTCGGCAGGGTGTTTTGTTTAGATTGTAGGGGTGGGTGGACTCTCAGGTATAATGTAGGGAATGAATAATACCACCCCTTAGAATGATAGTCCGAATATTTTTATGGTAAGATTATGTCCAGGAGCAGATCGATATGGCGAGGTTCGACCTAGAGGTGCTGTCCAGTGACGACTGTGCAACTGGCCTACTCCAGCAGGTCTTTAGAGTTTAATTGGAGCTTAGGGCCTAGGGGTTAGAGTTTAGGGTTTGAGGTTAGGATTTAGGCTTATGGGGCTAGAGTTCAAGCTGGGGTATCTTAAGGTGCCTACTTGGGGTTTTCCTGGGTAGTTATGAAGTCGGGGGCAAAAACTAGTGCAACTTTAGTTGTAAACTTCCTTAAAAAAATATCAGGAAACTGATTACCCCACTTCTAACCACCCAATGAACTTCCAAGTAGGGTTCGGGCATGCGTCGTTTACCATGGAGGCCTCATCGTGGTGAGAGCAGTCTTGGTCAATGACAGCCTAAACCGCACATGCTCATCCCACAAAGAGCCAGGGTTGGCGGAGATGACGGGTGGGGGTTTTCGGAAATGTCGTTTTGGGCTGAGCTTTCGGGCATGGTCTCGTCTTGTTTGGATTTCTGTATTCGACTCTTGGGCCTCTGCTGGTCGAGGGTCCGGGGCCCGAGCTTGGCTGCTTTGTCGTAAGCTCAGGGTTTTGTTAGAGTTGTTGGGCCTCAGTGCTTGAGTTAACTTGCTGTTTCAGGCTCCAAACGCTGAAGCCTTTATTGAGGAGCCTTTGCAGTGCTACTGCTCCTGACACGGTCCGAATGATGCATTCTTTAGGACTGTACCTTAAGTCTTTAGGGTACTTGAAGCAAGGACTCCACTTGCCCATCGACGCCATGTCGTCGCAACCCTAGCCCACCGATGAAATAATAACTAAAGTGCCAAATCCCGCCCCGTAAACTCGCTGATCTCCAGATATCAGACGCTGTCCTTGGTCAAGAACCCTTAAACATCGGCTTATCGGTGCTGACATGTGTCGGTACCAGTGCAGTAATTTGAGCTGCAATCGCTTGACTTGTGCTGGCACCGTAAGCTTCAAACCCTAAACCCTACATGTTTATGCTTGCGGAGGGAGGCCCATCTACATCCTGTCAGTGGTAAGTAGTTGTGATTGAAGCCTTACTTGCCGAGTGTAAATTGCGATAGTAGAAACCCTAAGCCCTCGTATGCTAGACTCGACTAGAGCCAACTTGACTTTAGTCTAGTCTAGTCTAGTCCAGAGTATACTACACTTGTCTACTCTTATACTTCCCCCCCGTCCGACTCCAATCCGCCCAGGCAGAGCACACCCTCCTCCGGGGCGGCCCGCTGCTTCCCTTGCACTCCCCCCTTTTTTCTCGGGCTAAGTGGGGTGCGGGAGGGCCGGGCAGGGTCGGTAGAGTGTAGCCTTTCCTGTTTGGGGTAGGCGCGAGGCCACTGCAGAGTCGTCGCCTGGGTTCCTGGCAGATGCCTTAGCGCTTGATAGGGTTTCGGCCCGTTGAGGGTTTCGGGCGGAGACTTTAGGAGTTCTAAGGAGCTGCTGCAAGGGGGCATGGCAACCCGAAACCCTCAATTCGCATGGCTGGAGGCAAAACTGAAAAGACCCCGGAACCTTCAATGCTAAGCTCCCCCAAACCCCTGCAACCCGAAAGAGAACCGCCAAGGAATGCCCGAGACTGCCCGGCAATAGGCCAGGCTGCGGAAGCGGCCCTGAGCAGGCCCCTTGGGGATTCCAAAAAACGGGGGGGGGGGGCTTTGAAGGGATTCGGGGCTTAGTGCATGAGTGCATGGTGACTACAGGAGGCTTTGTTACTGCATTTACTGGAAGAGTCCAAGGCAACCTCTGAGAGTTCGATAGCGGATGTGGGGAGCACAGCCCTAAAGCCTGTATGGAGACCGTCGCTTCTTTCGAGTTGCATCCGACGCACATCCTGAGCCCTGAAAGCCTCATCGTGCAACAATCAAAATCGTTTATTTCCAGGCCCTTGCAGATTATAGTGCTCAGGCAGCACGCAGACAAAGCGTGATTATATATGAAGTGGGCCTGAGGGGTTTCATATCAGAGCCGCAGCAACGAATAGCATCTTGCCCCGTAGTCCTGCACCTTGTGCCGAACACATAGTCTCCCGTCGCCCGTGGACCTGTGCAGTGAGTAGTCTAAAGTAGGCTTGTCCATAGGGTAACACACTCATTGCAGCTCTAATGCTTTGAAGGTAACGTATACTCTATGACTGCTGAACTTGTCTCACTGTCCTAATGTACCTCCTACTCGTGCTTTGCATTCTCACAAGCCTGTTGGGAGCCCTTCTGCGCTCGACAGAAAAATAGGGTAACAAAGATTAAATTATACTTCTAACCTGACCCAACAAGGTGCTAGCTACCCCTCGTGCGTCTGTTTACCCATGATCCTTAAAGCCGATAGCTTAGCTAGTTTGGGAGAGGCTTCCTCGTGCTGCGCCCCGACCAAGACTAAAGCGGTTCATGAAGTTGCAGGAGTTTAGACTCACACTAAAGCCTGGAACTTTGAACCCGCCTGCCCAATACCTGTGAATGTGCAGAGGTATCGCTTTGCCATCAAGCTGCTGTTTGCAGCACTGGGTGTGGCACTTCTGCAGCCGAGCTGCTGTCAGATGGGTTGGTTCGAAAGCTTACCAAAGATTTAGATTGACTTGCTGAAAAGAGCCTACAGGAGGCTAGCCTCAATACAGAATAGCCCACCCACAAGACCCTCATCCCTAGTCCTCCTGGCCTTGCTGTTTCAGCGGTGGGCTTGTTTTTTTTTTCCCCCCCCATCTCCTTCGCTGCTAGGCAGCGAAGCTGCCGAAACCTCCGGTGTCTAAAGGAACGCTGGGAGCTCCTCCCGGCAACCCGACCCCTCAATTTCTACCCAAATTTCGACTTCTAATCAATCTTTGTCCTCCCTCACCCTCAAAGGTTCCTAGGTAGAATGAGGGAGACCCCGTTCTAAAGGGGACGCACAGGGTCTAAATATACACCAATGTCTCCCTAATCCTAACTCCTAAAAGTTTCCTCCGAGCTTCAGTCTATACCTGCTTCGACCAGAACCCTGAACGAAGACCTCATACAAGACAGGGAGCCCAATGTGTTTCAGACTCGTCTTCCGTCCAATGAGGATGGTGTGCCTGCTGCGAGCGGACACGTTACCAGGTGCTTAGAGGGAGGTTGCACAGATTTTGCAAGCGGTCCGTCACGCGGTGTTGGAAGTGGCCTTGCGAGGGCATTTGTCGGAACTGCAGGGTCCTCTTGAGGGCTCCACATATAGGATGCAGTGCTGCAGGTTTCTGGGTTCTTAGTAACCGAGTCGCCAACCTTTCCTTTTTTTTCGGGGGCTTATGACTCAGGTGTTAAATGTGATCGCCCCAGCATAATCAGAAAGGCAAGCTTCTTGGTCTACGGTACTTAGCCCCAAGGACTTTCGGAGTATTTCTCTTATAAGATCCCCGTTACACTTACTGTATAAATTTGTATAGTGTATACCCGGTATACCCACCCAGCCCTATTGCAAAGGCCCCCTTCTTTTTTAATTCAGCTGTGAATCGTCGTAGGGCAGCCGGGCCAACGGACCGCAGACGCCAAAGCGGATGTCAATGCAGAGGCGGTGCCGTTGCTGCACACAGAGGTTCAGGGTCCAAAAGTTTGGGGTGCAGGGTTTAGGATCTGGCTACCCATAGGCCCCTAAGTAGTTCCTTGTTGGGATTACCTTATAGGATTCTAAATATAATCCCCAAAAGGAACTACTTCGGGGCCTATTGGTAGACTTGAGCCCAGTTGCAAAAAGGGTGGGTTTTGTGCTTCATGCATTTCTTTTTCCATGCGGTCATTAGTGTTAGAGCCGCGGCCGTCGAGACTCGCGGTGGGCGGGGTGGTGTTTCGCATTCAGTAAATGCCTTCATCGACGTCTTTGCATCGCTCTTTTGGAGGGCTTGTCTGCCATTGGATGTCGGACATGAGGTTTCCCGCTGACAAACACCATGTCGACTTCTTTTGCAACTCTTACAGAACGGATGTTCATCTGGGGCACTGCCCCCGAAACTCCAAATCCGAAACGCGAACCCCACAAAGTGGCCCTAAACCCTAAACCGCAGCGTTCGCTTCAGGAGTCGGTGTACTTCGAGAGCAGTGCCAGCTTCCTCGATCGGGTGCACCGAATTCAGTCCGAGGTGGGACTGACTCGCATGTTACATTCTCTTCTCTTATCTTACCTTATAGGGTTTAGGGTTTAGGGTTTAGGGTTTAATTTATAACATGTCATATATTGTATGCTTGAACTCGAAAAGCCCGAAACCCCAAGCCCAACCAAAGTGAAGCCCGAAAGACTCCCGAACCCCCGAAACCCTACCGCCGGCACAGCCTTGCAACGGAACCCTTCAAGGAACCCTGTTAAAAGAGTTCTTAGAGGAGGAAGCCTCCTAGCGTTAAACGAGTTCTTAGGGGAGCCCATTATTGAGCAGCCCATGAAATGAAGCCTTCATGGCGCGTCCGTAGCGCCCCCTAAACCCTAAACCCTAGACCTGCCCGTTATAAACCCCAAACCCTCGACCTGCCCCTTATAAACCCTAAACCCTAAACCTGCCCCTAAAAAAAACCCTAAACAAAAAACCCTAGACCTGCCCCCTAAACGCCCCGCGCGCCTGGCCGCCGGTGCAGGACTTGTCGGGTTCAGCCACACGGGCCGCTGCCCAGGTCTGTGCCTTTTTGGGGGCTTAGGGTTTAGGGAAAAGAATTTAGGGGTTTAGGGTTTAGGGCTTAGGGCTTAGGGCTTAGGGGTTTAGGGTTTAGGGTTTAGGCCCATAGGCCCCTAAGTATGTTAAGAGTCCTATAAGGTAATCCCAAAAAGGAACTACTCAGGGGCCTATGGGTAGGCTTAAGTTCGGGTTTTCAGAGGGGATTGCATGTAACTGGTCGGGTTTGAAAGGCTGAAAAGTAGTAGAGAACTATGGAGAGAGTAGTTTCCGCTCAGAACATTCAGGTCCCTTCTTCTATTTTGGTTGTACAATTGGGCTTAGGTTGAGTTTTTAGGGGTTAGGAATTTTGCGAGAGGGTGAAAAGCATTCACTGCTTCACGGGGTTTAGAGAAGGGGTTTAGGTGGGGTGGGTCCATCGGGTGCCGCGGCAGTCGGGTCGACAGGGTGTCTGATTCAAAGAGTTCAGGACCAACGGCTCTTGAGGTGACCTGGCGTGACATTGCAAGACAGTTGCAAAAGGGCTCTTGAGGTTTCTCTGTGCTTAAGGCTTAGGGGCCTGCTGTACTTCCAAAGCTGTTTTGTTTGTGTTTTTGGGCCTCTTCGGCTTGGTTGAAGGTACTTGATTCATTGCGCCGTAGATGCCTTCAAGACCTCCTGGTGCTCTGAAGAATTGGTCAATTGTCCGGGTCTACGCCTGACAGCGTAGGTTTCGGTCTTAGCGTTTAGAGCCGGTGGAAGTTCCGGTGACCGGTGGCAAGAAGCCTGGCATGGCTGAGTCTTTGCCTGAGAATGCGAGACACACTTCGTTCAGGGTTCATCCACAACTGAGATTTACCGTCGGGGTAGCCGTCTACTGTAGGTCTAGGATGGATGCATGCTCTGAGCCTTGCAGTACGGTTCCCACTACAGGGGCTCATCAAACTTGAACCTTCCACTCTGAAGCTCCAAGCCCACTCCCAAACGCTCTTAACCCTACACTCCCTGACTAGCCTACAGCCCTTGTTAATGTCATAGAGAAACCTCTATAATTAAGCCCCATAATAAGCCCCTGCAGCACCGTAGGGCATGCTCAGAGGGGCCTCAATTTTGGGAGCTCCTCATTAAATTTATAGTAGAATGGGCCCCAAAACCCTATTCTAATTATTAAGGCCCCCATATTACAACAGTACCTATGTAGTCCCGAGCCCTGTCTTCGCGAGACAGCTCCCGCGAACCTTAGTGAGACGCGCAGGTCGTCGACACGAGAGCCAAACACGAAGCCAAGAAGGCGCTTGGTGTTTGGGGCTTCAGGGTTTAGGGTTTAGGGCAATGAGGGTTTAGTGGTAAATTCGACTTGAGAGTTGTTGGTTTTGGTTATGTAGGGTTTCGGATTCATATACCCTCTTCCGGATTTAGGACCTTAGTGAGTTCAGTTAGGCTGCCTTTTTGATCGGCGCTTCCGTGAGTTTCGGGTGAGGCACACCGTGGAAGTTCCCCGACTTTTGAACTCAAAACCGCCCGAGTTTCGGGTTCGGCGTGTGGGGGCCACACAAACCTCATACCGGACGCTGCAAGCCCCAACCTGAAGAACTCCCACAGGAGACAGTCTCATCCATCTTTGTCGTGGACGATGGGCCCGAGGACTACAGTACTTTCTGCATGGGGGAGGGGGGAGGGGCATTCGTCACATGCCACGTGGCTCCTAGGCATTCTTGGTTGTGTGTGAATGTGAGCGTCAAAGGATTTGAAGCCGCCAGCGCAAACTTTTCGCTTCGAACTCTCGCCTCCCGAACCCGAAAGCACACTGCCTCTGTTGCCAGGATTCGTCGGACAACACCACCGTCACGGGCACCAATGTTGCCAAAGCACGTGTGGCCACATGGACGAACAGGTCAAGCAGTGAGGATACCAGCGCCACCACCTCGACGACCACGACTACAGCTCCTACGACGACCCAGGCACGCCGTGTCAGGGCTTCAATGACCAAGCAGACCCAGAGTCGGGATAAAATTCAATGCAAGAGTCTGCAAGAGTCGGTAGCAACGACGTCAGCACTTTCAGGTGAGATGTGCTCCGACCGAAAAGCACGCCAACCATACAGTCTAGTCTGTTCGAACCTGTTGGCACATCGGCTGCGGTTACCGCATTGTCACCGGTTTTACCACCCATGCAGCCCACAGGATGAGCCTATGAAAACTCGGGGTTTATAACTGGGTTTGGGTGAGAGGATACTCGGATTTCTACATATGGGTAGTTCTCTAAACTAGGGTCCCCTTTTAGGTCCCCAATATAGTACTATTTTAGACAATTTTAGACAACAACCCATATGATGAAGAGGCGCATAGTTGGAAGCTTTTTCAGCAGACACTTTGATGCAGCAAGGGCTCTAAGGTTCCTTCTCTCAGTGCAAATCACTGTAATATAGGGGCTTCAATAATTACCTATATACTAATTTTGGGGGTTTCTTAGTATGGATTTCTAGCGTAGTATACCCCAAAACCCTAGACTAATTAGTAAGACCCCTACATCAGCCGCGCTCCGAAGAGATTAGCGCCAAGCCCTCGGGTCTTCAACGCGCTGTTTCTGATGCTTTCGGGCTTCCTTTTTGGGGTTCCTTTGCGGTTTTAGGGTTGCGGTTTTTGTTAAGGGCTTTAGGGGAGTACATGGTTAGCCTTCAGCTTTGGCATCATCCCCACCGTACCACCGAAAAGGATGAGCGGGTACACAACTACTGGGAGTTCTATTCAAACCCAAACCCGTCCCTAAACCCTAAGCCCTTTCGGCTGATTCGAAAAGCAGGTCGTCCAGCCTACATTTACATGCACGACGCCCGTGAAGCTCGGGAAGCTGGGTGCAGACATAAATTTGACACATGCAGGGTAGGTCTGTGTAGTTCTGTGTGTGTGTGTATATATATATGTATATATATATATATTTATGTACATACATACATACATACATACATACATACATACATACATACATATGTGCCTTTGTGTGTGTGTGTGTCTGTGTGTGTGTGTCTGTCTAAATATGTTACTCCCAAGCTACGTACATGTGCCGATGCAGATAAGCAGGTGCTCATCCTTTTCCGACTATCGTTCTGTGCCTCTCTCTCTCTCTCTCTGTCTCTCTCTCTCTCTCTCTCTCTCTCTGTCTCTCACTCGTCATATTCTTGCATGCAGAAAACTTGTTTGATGCACCTGCACTTTGACAGCATCTGGCGGCGTCTCTTGCCTTACCTGTGTACTCCTGTATCCAGGTCCAGAACCATGAGTGTCATACAAAGGTAAAGCATCATCAGCGTAATTGCAATCGGAAAAGTTCTTGAGTCTGTTTCCTTCGAGTCAGCACCACGCCTAGGTTTCGG
The DNA here is from genome assembly GCA_905231915.1 of Symbiodinium necroappetens. NCBI lineage: Eukaryota > Dinophyceae > Suessiales > Symbiodiniaceae > Symbiodinium > Symbiodinium necroappetens. The sequence goes on along the minus strand of CAJNJA010047807.1, from coordinate 39,884 downwards.
CTGTGCTTTTGCATACCGAAAGCAGCAGAGGCAGAGAGAAAGAGAGCGATGGAGGGAGCAACTTCGTACTTTCAGAACGCTTGCATGGCATGGACACCATGACCAAAATTGCCTCAACCGGTTTCGGGAGCCCCCCACTTTGAGAGCCTGGAAGTTCTCTGTGTCCCACCCTTGGCAGATTAGGAAGACGGCTGGGCTCCATGTGGGATTGAATGTTGCAGAGCTTCCAGAAATCTTTGGGTTTAGGGTTTAGGGTTTAGGGGCAGAGCTGGAGTTTTCCTGTTCTGCTCGGGCCATCCGTGATCAAAGGTTTTCCACGGCCTGTCCAGGGTTGACCGAGCCTGTGCCGCCCTGTGTGCTAAGGAATATGACAGCTGCGGATGCCAAGGGTCTGGCAATCGATGACACGACTTTCTCGCAGTGCCCCTCCTTGGCTTTGACGATGCTTGGCGCAGAGAATCGAAGCTGATGCGATGCCCCAGAGGGTTGTGTTGTAGTCTGGGGCCGAGACACATGACTATGGAGCATATCCTCACAGCATGCCAACATCGACATCCCATCATGAAACCATGCCTTTCCAGCCAAAGTCCTTGTTCACAAACCCAGCTTTGCTCAGATGACCCGGGTTTGATCAGTCTAACTCCATCCGAATGCAGGCGCTTAGAAGGCAACATGGGGTCACAATTGCAAGACTGATGCACAGGCTTGCGCTCTAGATGGATAAAGTCTGTTGCCAAGCCAGCATCATGACGTGCGGGTGTGCGTGAGTGTGTGTGTGTGTGTCTCTGCGTGTGTGTGTGTGTGTGTTTTGTGTGTGTGTGTGTTTGTGTGTGTGTGTGTGCTTGTGTGTGTGTGTGTGCGCGTGTCTTTGTGTCCTTGTTCAGTTGGAGCTTTAGCAGACATCTTTAGCACAGGATTAATGGACGGGCCAAGAACACGCCTCAGTGTAAAGTCAGAGTGAGCAGTCGGACAAGAGTGGAGGGCGCAGGAGTTCAAAACAGGTGCGAAAGAGATCTCCGAACCGCCGCCAGTTGATGCTACTTCCACAGCAAAGCAAAGCAAGATGTATGGCATCGACCCCCGATCCGGAACCCTGTGAAAGAAGAGTGGCAAGATTGGCATGAGGAAGTGGCCCAACACCCACAACCGCATCTCATCAGTGCGCCTATTCAAAGCTTGGGAGTCTTGGCGTGACCAGTGCGGCAGTACATGTAATCAATGCTCAGCATTTGCTGTGAAGAGCATTAACTAGGTGGCACTTTGGGAAACTTTAAAATTTCACTTATGGTTCCTATAGAGGTACCTATTCATAAATACTTTTCAGGGCCCCAAAACTACAACCCAGTTAACGATTTAGGAGCAACATGGGCACTGCGAAGTTGCAGTAGTTGGGGCATTGTTTGCCTCCCAGATCCACCCTTTCTGCTTGTCAGGCGCTGTGCTTTTGGTTTTGGGTTTAGGGGTGGTTGGGTGGGGTCTAGGGTTTAAGGTTAAGGATGTTTCAGGTCAGTGTAACTACTCTCTGACCTGTCGTCTCAATGCCTGGGCGAGTGAGTCTCGAAATTTTCTCGCTCAACCCATCCGTTCACGTAGTGCAGCGCAGGTTCTGACCCTGTAGGTTTCTGGTCTGAGGTTTGGGGCGCCAGTCCGTGTTTCAAGTGTTCGGGGTAATCGTAGTGACTGATATGCAGGAAGCGCAGCGACTGATATACCGAAGCGGCTAGGCCCCACGCCTCGAACCAAGTCATTGTCCGGAAAATGTGTTTCGACAGGTATGAGCCATGTTTGAGTGATGAGGTGTTGGTAAAGTTTAGACCTTGGCATTCTACATGATACACATGGAGCCGCTGTGCATTATCACAATTACCATCTCAAATGGTGCTACTATCGGAGCACCTGGATTACCTTCTTCTTCTTCTCCAGACAGCTCCGGGCCAAGAAGGCCCTGAACACAAGGATCCCTTGTGCAAGGTCTTCTGTTTCGGGGCTCCCCAGCTACTTGTCTCCGACCTTCTGAGCCTTTCGAGGACTCAAGCTGGGATGGGAAGTACGATCGCCAGGCTCGCTGGATGTGAGATATTCAGACCGGCATGGGACGGGGGCCACAGGTGTTGCAGTGTTTTCTGTTTGTCTGCTGGCCGCAAAGTTCCGGTCTTGGTTCTAAGCTCAGATCCGAACTAGAGGCTGCAGAAGGCCCAAAGCCCAAGGAGGCTACTTCGAAGACGTGGCGAACCTAAGGGGAAACGATGAGGAGCAGAGGTCAGGAATCCCTCTTCAAGCCTCAGCTGTGGCCCTGCGTCCTAAGTGTGACGTCAGGAAGCTCACTGAAGTTGCTTTGCTGTCACCTGTCGCGGTTGCTGAGACCCTTCAACCCTGAAAAGCGGCTACAACATGGCATGAGCATATGTCAATGTAGGGCCCCCTTGAGGCAATTTGGTTCGCGCTGCGCGAGTACATCTGGCCGCGGGCAAAGTTATCAGTATCATCATTCCTTCTTCGGCTAGTCCCAAGGGGCAGGTTTGGCGCTCTCGTTGGTTTTCTCTTCTGGTTTGCCTCCTCTAATGGCTAGAAACGCTATGGAAGAGCAGCTAAGCACAGGCATGAAGGGATTCGGGTAGGTTTAGGGTTTTGGGTTTAGGGTTTAGGGGTTTAGCCTTTAGGGTTTAAGACTTCCATAGCGGTTATTCATAGGCAGGTGTGTGGCTGAGATGATGAGGGTTTGGATCAAACCATAAACCCCAAAGCCTAAACCGCTAAACACTAAACATTCAGGCTTCTTGCAAGGCAAGGTTGACATGTTGATTGAAGCGTAAGGGCAGCAAGCTGAGGGTTGAAGAAGACTCGGGCCCCCTCTAAACGTGCAGGCAGTATATATGTATATACATATATACATACACACACATATACATACATATATATATATATTTCTTTTTAAATTAACGTAATTTAGTGCACGGAGATGTAATGTAGTGCTGTGTCATCTTGTGTATGCGTTGTGCTCGTCTAGCGGTTGCAATCCAGGGTAAACCTATCTTTGTCGCCGGGAGGATTGTGTGTGTCAAGGTGTGTAGCTTTGCATACATACATCCGACAGGGAGTGCTGTTGACAAGTTTGTGGTGATAAGTACTTGTAGGTGTCCGGCCTTGCCGAAAGTTTCCGAAGGTGCTTTTACAAGAAGGCCCCCCCCCCGGATGCCATCCCTGAGAACTCCCCTAAACCCTAAACCCTAAACCCCTAAACCCCTAAACCCCTAAACCCTAACACTTGCCTGCTTGTGCGAGTGTGAGAGTCGAAACCCTAACACCCTAAACCCTATAAACCCTAAAGCCCTAAACCCATAAACCCTAAACCCTAAACCCTAAGGGAGAACAACATCAAAGTGCTCTTTGGCACAATGATCTCCTGCAACGAGACCGCCGACGATGCAGATTGGGCCTATGCTGGGGCCTTAGGCAAGGGTTTAGGGTTTAGGGTTTAGGGTTTAGGAAGACAAAGGCTTTGTGAGATCCTGGCATGCGCTGCTTATGAACATGGGTTTGGGCGGTCGAGGATCATTTCGATTAACGCTTTAGAGGAGGGGGAGTTCCCAGCCTCCTTGTTCTCATGCCGAGCACTGGCGGACGAAGGATCTGCAAGGAGATCGCAGGTTGTAGAGAGCAACCGAAAGGGGATGAGCTTCGAATCAAATGTAATGAAGACCTTTTCACATCACTGCGAGGTGAAGGAGCTGATGGAGTACATCGGATGGTACTACACCATGGGCAGCTGGGCAGATCACCCAGCCGAAACGCCAACAACAGCCCTCCCAGTGTCCCGCGGACCCGAGAACTAAGAGCTTCCTGACATGGTGGGGGGGGTGTCTATCGGAGTTCAAAGTGTAGGCTGTCTTAGGAGCCACTTGTGCGCGCGTGGAGAGAAAGCCCATCCGCCTCGAGTTTGGTGGTAAATCCCTAAGGGTCCATGTACGCTAATAGTAGATACTTTGGACCCAAAGTACCCAAATAGGGACTACTTTAAGGCCAAAGTATATACTGTTTGGGTACCTGGACCCTTAGTAAATGGTCATCAGGCTCTCAACTGCGAAAGGCGTGGAGGCCAGGAAGTCTAAGGCTCCAATTCCCTAGCCCGTGCCTGCAATGCCCTTTAGGGTTTAGGGTTTAGGGCCTTGAGTGTCCAGCTTCGAAGCCCTCCCGAAAGCCACTCTTAAAGACAAGTCTGGGCCCAAAGCTTACACAGAAAGAGCTCGGACGAGACGTCGTGTTTGCGTGCCCTTGTAGTTCCACGGGCATAAACGTATGCAAGCACGTCCATTTCTAAACATTGCATTTACACACGCATCCGTCCATCCACCCATCCGCCCATCCGCCCATCCACCCATCCACCCACCCACCCACCCACCCACCCATCCATCCATCCATCCGTCGACCCATAGACATGGTCTGTTTACAGATATGCTTGTCTGTCGGTCGGTCGGTCGGTCGGTAGGTAGGTAGGTATGTGTGTGTTCTTTACAGGTAGAATGCCATTTAACAACATTACACTACACGTAACAGGCAACTCCATTGATAGAGAAGGCTGGCTCCGTTAAATCACCCAGGACTAGCGATCGGCAACGAGGTCGAGCTCATCCACAAGCATCCAGCTAGCTCTCCAGCCTGTCGCTTGGTTGAGGTTTGGGGGTTCGGGGCTGAGATGATTTGGGGGTTTCCGAAAATAGGGGACCCTAATATGGTACCCTAAATAGTAGGATCCTTGTTATAAGGACCCCAAAATAAGGTGCCCCTTGTTTTCGGAAACTCCCATTTGGCTTCTGGGATTACACCGTTTATCCGGCAAAAAACGGCCCTTAAGGACTTTGCATGTCCTGCACCTCCAACTCGAACGCCCTTGGGCTCCGAGGCAACCTCCGGCTATTCCAGGGAAAGTACTTCCAGAACAAGGTGGACGCGCGCATTCAGGAGCTCTGGGGGCTTAAGGGGGCGACTTTGGGAGGTTGGGATGTAAGGCTCAAGAGCCTTCGACCCTGTAGCTTAGAGGCTTAGTGAACGTATGTGAACCATTTAAGCCCAAAAGCCTTGTGAAGTCAAAAGGTTCACGTGACGGCGCAAAGCTCTGAACCTATCAGTCCGAAACGGCTTCAACCTGTGCCGGGTTTCTGGGCATGAGATGACGGAATATGCTGAGTCCACTGAGGCTCCATGGTTCAGAGCTCCCGTGTTGAGACTGAGTCATTGAAGGGAACCTGGGAGTTGAAGGCACGAGTGGTAAACTCAGGTCGAGTGTCTCACCGCTGGGTTTTCGTGTTATTCCCTGGCGTAGCTTTCTACCACTGCGGCGGCTGGTACCAGCACCGCCACCACCCAAAGTTTCGGACTTGTTGACTTCATTTCGAGGCTTGGGTGCAGCTTCCAGGATTTTTGACCCGTGCTGGGCCACCACGGGCTTTCTTCAGACTAGCGCTGCCTAGAGGGTTCTGTTATTAGGGTTTGCAATTTCCCAGATCTCAAGGACATGGAACAGATGGAGGGCTTCTCTTCCGTGCCTTTGACCACGGAGCCTCGGCCAAGAAGGTTTTGAATCCTCAGCCCTGGCCCCCGATCCTTGAAACATGGGCTTTCGGCTTAGCGTTTTTGGGGCCGTGATGTATAGAGTCCTGATCAACAAAATGGGCGGATTAATCAGGGGCCTACGTGTGAACTGTTAGACTGTACCCCGAAGCCCAAGAGTTGGTCGTCGGCTTCGGCATCTCGGAAGAAGATGGCGGTCTTCTTTGTAGAGAGGGCGGGTTGGAGCCGGCATAGCCAAGGGAGCTTTGAAGCAAGAGACAGTGCATGCCACTTTCCCGTCCTGAAGTGAAGGATTGGACTTTAGCAGCGGGCTTTCAGGGGACATGCCCAAGGCACCCCGCCTACCAACCTCCCAGCCTTCCAGCCTCTTAACCTCCCCAAAGTGTAGAAATGATTTGGGCGGCTTGCGCATCGATTCTTCGGCTGTGAGGCACTTGGTGAAGTAGTTCTAGCATGGGACTATGCAACCCACATAAGCAGCCGACAAGCAGCCACTCAGCCATCTGTCATGTCAGAAGGGAACAGGACACGCAGCCAGAATTCGTGGCTGGCTTGTTGTGTGAACTTCGTGTGCTTGTCCTATCCATACTTGTCATGCTGACACTTTATGGCTTTACAGCTCTGCGGCTTCTGCAACTGCATCATGGAGTATTTAGCTGATTTAGTCTTATAAGGTTCGGTTTTATGCGATACATCGTAGACCTCCCTCTTCACATGCAAGGTCATGGGAGGCTATGTTCTTTCGGGAGCACCCTTCATCAACACACCCTACGACGCTGGAGCAGCATTCAAGCGTCGAGGATTCTTTGGGGCACGAGGCTCTTGGAGGTCATTCCGGTTTGCGTCTTGCAGAGTCAGGTGTCGACTCAGCTTTGAAGTAAGGCAGTGCCGAAGAGAGAGGAGACAGATCCGAATGTGTAGCTTCGAGCAAAAAGGGCTACACTCGGCAAAGGAACGAAGGCCTCAGGCCAGGTTCAGCCACTTTTCCTCCTGCTCGTAGTTTGCCATTACCGGGCAGCCGTCTTTGCCTGAAGCCCTAAGGCCCTGAGGCGCTAGAGATTCGACCTGAAGTCCTCACTCAAGCCGGAACCCCCGAACCCCTACACCCCAAAGCATAAGTACCCCCGAGATCTGTCCTCAAATCTATACGGGAGCCTTATTAGGCGCCCGCCCCACGAACCTTGAAGGAGCTCGAACTCCGAACCCTGTAAAAATCCGAATTCTGAAGCCCCAACCGTTGCGGTCATGATTAGGCCGGTGTAGCCGACTTCTTTCGCTACGTGAGTGGACGGTACGGACGACGCTGGGCCGCTGCGGCTTTCAATGATGGAATCGTATCATAAGGATTAGACTGGGGTCAGCCGGAGGGTTCAGAGCCTAGAGCGTTCAAGGTTTCTGCTGAGTAGCTTAATTAAGCTAAATATAGGTAGTCTGTGAACTTTATCGGGGTGGATGCAATCCTACCACAACAGGCTGACTGGTTGGGGCCTGGGAGCTCAGCAATTAGGCAAGCGCCAGCACATTTCCACTGAGCAACTATTCAGAAGGTGCTCACTCTTCTATGTCTGAACTGTCTTCCTGAACTTGTGCAACTTGCTCTATGCTGTGACGCATCAAAGCTCCAAGTAAAGCGTTTCGGGGGTTTCTGTTATGTAAGTGAGCTGTCATTCTTTCTCATGCGCAAAGCCTGGTGCTCATGACCAAGCAAGCCGACAATGAGAGCAGACTCATGTTCGCAGCAATTGTGGTGCTTTGTTTTTTCTTCTGATGATGACTGGCCACAATATGCTTTTCATCAGTGTTTCTACTGATGCTAGCTATATTTGGCGGGTTGCTTATGATGAAGCTAGCTCTACACCGTTGACCTAAACCTCCTCTTTCCTCAACCCTGAACCCGTAACGGTGTCTTGCAGCGCCGGGCGATGTATCCAGAGCCTCTAAGCAACAGATGGGGGCTTGCTCAAACTAGGCGTCTGTCGCAGGGTCCCTGTCCAGTGTCTGGGAATGAGGAGCTTGAAAGACAGTACTGCAGCAATATAATAACGACGACGACCACTACTATCGGTATCATCTGCGGGTACTCATCGGAGTCTAGATTATGACTGGAGCAACTTTGGCCTAAGCCCCATGCCCTTCACTAAGACTATGCTGAAGGAAACAAACGTGCTACGCTTTGCGCGCACCGAGACCCTGAACCCCGCCCTGGACACCAACCCTGTTCCTCACAGCTGCAGGTGTACACGTGGAACGTCTATCCCTACTTCGACCCCAACGTCCAGGTCAATCCCGCCGATCCCGCAGTTGCTGGTCTGAGTGGTGCAGTGTTTGGAGGTTTCAGCGGGTTTTTTCTCTGTCATCGCTTTTATGGCACAATAAGTCAGCAGTCGGGAGGTTTTACAAGTGTTGCAGATTGATTGCAGCTGGGCCCGTTGTGAGATTATCCGCCCTAAAAGGTTGATGTTTTTGTATTTCTTGACTCCGGCAATGACCCAGTCGACAGGCGAAGGAACATCCCAGCCCTTGCAGAGCTCAGGCTCGAGGCTTTGCACCAGAGGAGCTTTGTGTTTCTTTACCGAACCCCAGCCTGCGAATCTCAAAGCGCCGACGTCGCAAGGCAGCCCCGGAGTTGCCAAACACTTTCGAACATGGAAGCCGGCCTACTTATCCATCTTTCTCCTTGGGGCTCCTTGTTGCTTTTGTAGCATAACATTTTACAGTCACCCCGGAAGAGCCCGTTCTGATTGTTAGGACCCGGACATGGGTCCATTTTGACTGGACCCAGTCATCCTGCACCGGTAGCCTTTCGGGTAAAGCCTGGTGCTGGGACATTTCTGCTGTTCTCACAGTCTACAGCATCCGATGCTTCAGGCGCAGGACGTTGAATCTTTGCCTGGCAGATCATGGATGATCATGGTTCGTTTGCTTGGGGCGGTAAATAGGGGCAAGATAAGCGCAGCTGCTGACTGCCCCACCTAGGGTTCCTAGAAAGCTGGCTGGCATCACACATGCACACGCCAAAACGCCTGAGGCTTGTGGGAAAGTGCTGTGGGCCGCGCAAAGCTTCGCTGCCGATGGCATGATCACCACTCAGCTGCGATCGTGACGCGGCACATCTAAGACCAGTGTCTCGGATTCTTGTCGCAGGGGGTTGGAGTGTGATCTCGGAGATCTCTGATTCCATGAGCCCAGTACAGAGGCCCGCATCTAGCCGAAGTCCGTCATGCGGGCCTGCCCAGCAATGAAATGACTTTGGGAAAGATACAGATCGGAAGTAGTATAGTAGGTCAGCCACAAAACGCTCTCCACGAGGAAACACCCCAAACCTCATGGCAGAGCAAACTCGAAAGCCTAAATCTGATTTTCATTTACGGGAGCTTCAGGCCTGTCGTAATGTAGAAGGTTGTTTTGGCTAAAGACTTTGTTCCTTTGCAGTTCCGCAGGGTGTTGGAGTCCTCCATTGGGCTCGACTCTTGCACCCTGACTCCCAAAGCCCTGGGATCTGGGTGCAGATTTTTGCATTTCGGCGAACTCCCCCCCCCCTTTCCACTGTAATTAATGCGACCATGAGCTGCTACACCAAGGCTGCGTGCAAGCACGCAGGCTGTCACGGGGCGCTGGGACGACCCTCGGACGTTCTAGGCTTGAAATCGCCTCTGGCCCCTTTGCGCTTGTCTGCCCCGCTAAATCCCAAAACCGAAGTCATGAGTCCCATGCCTTGAGCTTCCAAGGATGTCACCTGGCTCGGCGAGACGGGCTGGTCTTTCCCACAAGCGACTACGCCGCCTGAATGAACTGGGGGATGGAGGTCTCCCTAACGGGAGACCTCAACCCCGCATGGAGCCTCAAGCCTATATATATATATGTATATATATATATGTATATATATATATACATCTAGTTGGCTACCGGCTACCCGTAGGCTCCATAGTAGATCCTTTTTGGGAGTATCTTTTTGTATAGTTTAGAGGTTGCAGATACAGCTAAACCCGAAGCCTATAGTGTGCCTCGATGCCGCAATCCTAAGCCCAACCGCACAACCTTCACCCCGAGACTTGCAAAGCATCCTCTCCCTGTCCTAACACTGTCCTAAGGGACCTTTACAGGTGGGGGGACTTCTCTATCAGGGAGGGTCGGGAGTCGGATTTTGTTTTTTTTTTTTGGCCTTCGGCAAAATGTAGGTGCTGTGGCATTGGAAGTTTGTGGGCTCCGGGATGTTGCCTTTCGAGTCGACAGCTTGCAGTTGAGGGCTGCACAAAGAAATCAATATTAGGGATACGAAATGCCTGTGTTAGGGTTTGGGGTTGATGGTGTAGAGCCTAAAATTGTGGGTTTCGGATTCTTTGTGGCTGAGTAACTGCTCTGGTATGAAAACTTCGCAGTTGCTGTTTGCATACCCCAACCTTGCAAGGAACACAGAACGGTCATACTCGCAGCCTAAACTTCAGACCGCAAAGCCTAATAATTCCTAAAGCCTCGGACCAGGTTGCACACCCCAATGTCTGCATGTCCGGCCGCTCCCTCAGCATGAGGGGGGGGGGGGAAAAGTCTCTATGAAGCCTTGAAGTTTTCCTGGGGCCCTTCTGAAACGCCCGGAGGACTCAGAAGGGAAGGTACTTTTGCCCACCGAGCCCGAACCCAACGAGGGCCCAAGGAATGAGGGGTTAAGCTGAGGAGGAGGCCACGGAAAGGGGGTTCCTTAGGCCTTGGGGTTCTATAAGTTCCATGAGAGAACTACGGTGTCTACAGGGGCCGCGGTTTAGGGCCTAGGGGCTTGTGTATGAAATTCTTGCTTCCTTTGAAGCCGGTGCTCGGCGGAAGTCCAAGACGTTGACATTCCAAACCGTGCTAACGCTATTTGGTGTCCAGATCTGACATTGCGCGAGGCAGATCTGCCGCCTAACCCCTACAGATTTTCAAGCGTTGCTTACAGCCGAAAAAATTGGGTGGAGAAGGATTTCGCAAAGATTTGGTAACCAAGCCGGTCCCTAAACTAAGCCTTCTCAGCTTTGTAAACCAACATCTGCAAAACCTACACCATGTTCGGAACTGCAGAGCCCTTGGAGATTTCCCGGGCCTCCTTCGCGTTTCATGCCAGCATTCAGGGCTTCTCCGGGCCGGAGAACTTCCTGAAGTACTACCAGCTCCCCGACTTCTCGGGGGTTTTAAGGTTCCCAAAAAGCCTACACCGCGGGTTGGTGAAGGTCTTTTCTATAGGTTTCACAGGCGCGGGTGCAGGGCTTTCTGGCCCCTTCATGCCCCTAGAGTCCCTAGAGTCCTAGAGATTCCCACGCCCACGACTACGTCTTGATTTCCACCTCTCCAAGTTCCCAGCCATCCTAGCCTCAACAGCCGTCGAAGGACGAAAGCGATCTCAGGTGCCAGTGGGTCTATGGTAGGTACAGCTGTAGTTGTCGGTCCCTTGGAGTGTTCAGGATCTCACGGCACATCAGCAAAGTAGAGCCCTAATGCAATGATACCAAGGGGCCTCTAAAGGAAATCTAGGCTGTAATGCTACCACCCTACTTGCAGTCGGAGACCCGTTCTCAACAAGGCGGAGCTGGCAAAACACCCCGCCCTAAGCCCTACATCCGCTACTGAGGAATTTCATGAATTGGGATCTTTCGCTTGGAAAGGGAGCGCATCCCATAAACCATGCCGCCCGGCTGTTGCTAGTAGTAACTTGGGGGGACTACGGATTTGCGACATGAAGGCTTCTCCTTTTGGGGCCATGCTTATGCCATAGGCTCGGAGGCGCTTTGGTTGCGGTGTTGAGGGCTCCGAGGGCTGACAGCTTGCGGGGCCCGCTTCTCATTTGAGCACTGCATTTTTATTTGGATTCGTTCGCAGTCTTGTTACTCCTACATATCTCTCACTATGGTTGATCTTACTGCCATACAATATGGTGGCAGATCTTCAATCGGCATTTCGGTGGTTGTGGTGGCGGCTTTTGCGACCAGCTGAGCTTTTTTCCTTGCTGCAGAAACTGAATGACCCACTACGCGACAATGCCATGAGTCATGTGGATTTGGCATGACATCCGGCCACACACGATTCGCACTTTGGTTGAAGGCACTTTGGGATCCGGGTCAGGGATTCTACTGCCTCGGTCTTGCCAAGTTGGCCACAGACCAGGATGCAGAGTAGGTTTCGTGTTGGGTGGTAGACCGTAGCCGTAGGATTTAGGATGTAGTCTACAAGCACACCAGAGCTTCTAGGAGACATATTCACTCGATTCAGCTGCAACTTTTGCAGCCTTTGCAATGCCAAAACCCCAAGCGCTAAGCCCGAAGGAAATCACCCTCCACGGAGCCTTGGAAAGGTGTTCTTTTTCACCATGCGCGACTCGATCAACTGGCATATGCCGTGACCTCGGAGAGCTCTGTTGGCTCCGCACGGCTCAGGGCTGAAAACTCCTAATAATGTCGGGGCCTAAATAAAATTACCTATACTATTACTATTTTGGGGTCCTTATGAAAAGTATAGTATAATATGCCCCCAAACCCATTCTAACTAGTAAGGCCCCTATAACAACCGAACATCGCAACCTCAGAGTGGGACCATGCATGAAGTGGGTCAGGCCAGGAGTGGCGCTTAATGCATCTGGGGTTGGTTTAGGCTGGTGAGATGATGCAGGATGCATAGCGTTACGAACCTGAAGGGTTTGTTGCAACCATACCAGTCGCCTTATGCCAGAAATCTACTGTCATGGAGCCGACGGCATGCATGTACCCCAAGATCACAGAGCCCCAAGTCCGAAACCTTCAAACCTAAAGCCGTCTTCTCTCAAACTCTCGATCGCGCCGAGAATCTCCAGGTCAGAGTACTTCGGATTGGTACCGGACTGCAAGACCAACCTCTGCAAACTCCACTGACGCGTGCTGGGCTCAGGCAACGCCAAGTCTTGAAGCAAGGTTTTGCAAAGACGAGAACAGTGCGGTTTAGGGTCTCCCCGAACCCGTCTCCCAGAAAGCAGCTGGGAACGAGGGATGCAGAAGCCGAAGTAGCCCAGGCATCCGGTGCATGATGCTCCGTATTCTGGAAAACGTGGCCCTCAAAGCCTCTACCCTCGAACTGTTTTGGGACGGATTGGGGTAGCAGGGTGTAGGGCTGAATTGGGGTTTCGGGGTTTAGAGTTCACACAAGGTCAAGGGGTGGATTTCAACTTTCACTGCATTACAGATCCGAGGAGGTTTCACTTCGTCGTGCAGAGCTTACAGTTTAGTGATCGTTTCAGCCGGAAGAACGACAAAGTGGGGCAGTTGTGATCGTCCTCATCATTGTCGTCGCCGACGGAGTAGCAGCAGTAGTGGTAGCAGTGGCTGTGACAGTGGCAGTAGCAGCAGCAGCAGCAGAAGGAGGAGTGCCGGTGTGTATTGCAGCTCGACCTCTTCCTTTTCTTCTTGTTCTGGTTATTCTTGATGTCGCCGTCGTGATTTGCTGTTGCCGGTGGTGGTGGGTGGTGGCGGTGGTGGTGGTGGTGGTGGTGGTTGTGCTGCCACCGCCACTGCTGCTGCTGCTGCCGCTGCTTCTGCTATTGCTGCTTCTTCTGCTGCTGCTGCTCCTTCATTCCCTTGCTTTGCTGGCGCTTCTGCTTGCGCAGCTGCCGTCTCATGCTCGCCGCTTCCGCCGCCGCCGCTGCTGCGGTTAGTGCGACCAAGGTCGACCGAAGTCTCAAGGCTCGCCCCCTGAGAATCCGAGTCTTCGAGGAGGTGCATGCCGAATCCCAAAGCCCGGCATGGCAGCACCGCCTCCCATAGAGAGTTTGACAATGGGCTTGAGGCATTTCCTTGGCCCACCCTCTTACCGTTCCGTATTATGTTTGAAGGCCCTTTGTAAGAGCTATAAGCAATAAGAAGCAGGTACCGTCGCGACATTTGTCAGATCGGCACCGCTTTCCCGAAATCTTATGCGAAGCGCTCGGTTCTTTGGGCGTCGCACCAACGTGCAACCTGGTGGCATTCACACCTTTCTTCCAGAACTTGTTTCTGTTCCAAAATGCCCTGTCTTTCCATTCACACCGAACGTGCTGAACCCAAAACCCCGAAATTCCCCATCCCCGCTCACTCTGGCTGGGATGCCTCGATCGAGCCCTGGACCCTGAGCCCTAAGGGCAAGAGTGGGGAAATCCGTCTTTTAGTTAGGAAGATCTGCAACGATATGTCCTTGCGCGGATCCCGGCGGTTGATGGCAGAATTGCCCCAAGCATTTAGATTTAGGTATTCTACTTGTTGAGAAGGACCCCGTTGCCGCCATCACAGACTCAGCCCTCCTAGCAGCTAGCATCAACCGTCGGCTTCGAAGTCGTAGGGCCGTCTGAGTTTAGTTCAAATCGGGAGGCTCCCAAGGACTCAGGTCTTGACTTTCGGGGTTTAGGGTTCAGGGTTTTTAGGAATTTGGGTTTCAGCTCTGCAAACCAGCCGGGCATGCACAAGTCTGCGCAAAAAAGGATTTAGGGTTTAGGGTTTAGAGTCGCAATAGGCCTGGATGCAAAAGGGTTTAGAGTTCAGCTTTGGTTTGCGTATTGAGGGGGCTTGGGTTTGGGAGCTAATTGTTGGCTGTAGCTTGGCAGATGACGGTGCCTATGTCAGGGTCCCAGCCAAACCCTAAACAACCTTACGAAGTGGGCGGATGGAAGAAGTTTCCCAAAAGAGCCCAAACCAAAATCCTTAACTTTGGGATTTGATGCCGCCTTGAGGGGTGCGATGTATCGTAGGACACCGGATCGAGCTTTCGACCGCCTGACTTGCAGGATGTGGGGCCTCATTCATGTATGTATGTATGTATGTATGTATGTATGTATGTATGTATGTATGTATGTATACATGTATACATGTATACATGTATACATGTATACATGTATACATGTATAGTATATGCATATATATATAGTATATACAGTGTCTGTATATATATATATATAGAGTATACACAGTATATATATGGAGAGTATGGTCTACTTTCAAGTAGTGGCTTGGTGCAAGCTTGTTAGTGTACACCAGCACGTAGGTTCTCCGTAGTACAGAAGTCCCCAAATCCTCAAAAACCCTCAAGCGGTTGCATCGGCTGAGGGCCTCTTTTTGTGTTTATCGGGTGCATAAAAATAGACATCCTTCGTCGGAGCTGCAGTCATGGGAGACTACTCGCCAGCTTGCTTTGTCTGCAACAGTGCGACCCCATCAACTGGGCAAGTTGAGAAAGCGGTGCTTCGAAGGTTTGGTGCTTGAGGTTGGCGAGGCTTGGGATTCAGGTTTACATGGCCGAAATTCTAAACCCTATCGTGGGTTCTATAGGGTGGAGGCACTTGAAGTGTGGAGAAAGGAAGCAAGTCGCGCAGATTCAAGAGTCTGAATAGTTGGCAACTGTATCCCGCATCCCCCTAGAGTCATCATACAGCTGTAGTAATATAGCATAATGATGTCTAACATACTTCACAGCACTTTGAAAACTTTGAAGCCCCTCTATACAAGGGGGTGCAGTAAACAGGGCCCTGCATCATCTCCTATCCAAGAGCGCAAGTTGCCCATTGTCGAGTTGATGAGGGTGTCTCTCCACGAGATTAGAGAAACTTGCTGGAAAAGCACATCCGTTTCGCAATGCGGCGAGCCAGCAGCAGTTTGTGCAACACCAAAGGTCCAGATGCCTACGTAACCATTGCTTGCCCGACGAAGGGCTTGGTAGAAACGAAGACCTGCATTTTTGGCTATTGGGGGTATTGGTTGTCACTCCCGGAGTATGGCAATGCCATGCCACGTTTGGGAAAGACTCGTGCTGCGAGGGTTCACAGTCCAGGTTCTTTTCTGGTTGCCGTCAGCCTCTTCTTCTTGAACCCAGTGGTCTTTCTCTACACCGGGATTACGGCTCTAAACCCGTGTCCCCAAGCACGTAAACCCTGAGATGTCCTAGGCTACATCGTATCTGGGCTTCAGTAGCCTCATTCAGGGGTTCAGGGAGCCTGATTCGTTCCAGTTTCGGATTTCGGAGGCTCTTTGAACAAGTAACTAGCAATGGGACCGAACAAGCAGTGCATAAATTGCAATCAGATCCCACTGTTATGGCTGCGGGCTCCAAGGCTTTCGAAAGTTGCTAGGGACGGACACCAGATTCTAATGATGGATCGCGTTGTGGCTGGTATTTGAGGTTCGCTGGAGGGCCTAAACCTTCAAGCCTACAGCCCTAAACCCCTAAACTCTAAACCCTAAACCCCACCTTCTCGCACCTACGAACCTCGCCTGGCATGTCCGAGTTCTGAGAGCCTAAACCCCAATTTGTGGGGTTGTTGTAGACAGGGTAGCAGCTCATGTAAAGGACCCCTGGCCAGCGGCCTCCCAAGATCGGTTCGCAGCATGTAGAGCAAGGATCCTGAAGGGGTTTCTGACAATTCCGGGTGCCCTGTGTTTTAGGTTCCTTGTTTGTATGTGTATGTACATATATATATATATACACATATATATATATATACACACACACATATTCACGTATCTTCTTGTTTGGGGTTTCCACTAGTGGGAGAAATCATCTGGACAGAAGCGCGGATAAAGAAGGACTGCTCCGAGCAGGTTGTCTGGTGCTTGGGAAATCCCTCGGTATCTAAACCCGAAATGCCGTCTGGCCGCGCGCTCGGAAACCTGCCGTCTGGCAGGCACCCGGACCTCACATATGCATCTACCTCTAGGCCGGATCAACACTCTCCCTCTCGTGTTTTGCGAAAGGTCTGCTCGCGCCCTTGAGCCGCTCAAAGCTTGGCAGTTGATGATTTGCAGTATTTAGGGTGGCGTGTGGTCGATGCAGGACTTCTTTCGGGCAAGGGCGGCTTCGGATCTTTTCTATTCATCGTTTGCTGCGGTTTCTCGCCGCGCTGATCGCTGCAAGTTTCGTCCCGTGATCATTGCTGCGAGATGACGAAGACACACCGTTTGTCTTAAGACCCGAAGCTATGAATCATCCGTAACGTTGTAGGAAAAAAAGCTGTAAACTGAGGTCTCCAAGTCACCACCTTTTGGACTTC
Organism: Symbiodinium necroappetens; assembly: GCA_905231915.1. Taxonomy (NCBI): domain Eukaryota; class Dinophyceae; order Suessiales; family Symbiodiniaceae; genus Symbiodinium; species Symbiodinium necroappetens. Next base: position 23,311 of record CAJNJA010047807.1, on the reverse strand, counting down.
AGTGGCTCCAGCCCCTTTTTACAAGATGTCGAGGTTTGCCACCCCTCCGCGAAAGTAGAAGTTTCAGCCAGAAGCCTCCTGGCAGGGCCTGGGCTCAAGTCCCTGATGAGCCTCTCGCCACCCGCCGAAAGTTGAGTTCTGGACATTCGACATCTCAGTTGCAAGTGGTTTCTGGGCTGGGCGCGGGGGTCGTGGGCCGTTTGCAAAGTGGCTGCGGCAACTACTGCAGCTTAATGACTGTGGTTTTGGCTGCTTCGGCGATGGCTCGGAGTTTATGGGTCTGCGTATGGCCGTCTGGAGGGCCTGGCGACATGGAAGGCTACTGTTGCTTATGGCCCAACCAGTACTCGTACCTACGACTTATGGAGCCTTTGATCCTCTATCGGCTTTGTTAAACCGATTGAACCCTTTGATCTTAAATTGAGATGTCTTAAACCCTCTTAATCCGGTACTTAGGATTGAACCTAAAAGCCTTCGAGTCTCGGGAGACTCGAGCGTGGGACCTAGGCCGAGACCTCCCCGAAAGAGTCTTTCGAGGGCTAACGGGCAAAAGCCGGTTGGCATCTGAGGGATTTCGGGGGTTTATAAGGCCTAGGGCTATGTTAACATGCGACTATACAAGGGGGGAATCCGTCCCTGCCCCTGTCAAACGAGTCTCTCACACTGACCCGGAACCCGAGACTTGTCAACTCTAAACCCCTTCAGGCAGCAGTGCATCGCCCAGGAGCACTGGGAAGCTCAGGCTCCAGTGCTTTGGAGCCCCCGAAAACCTTCCCTAGTAGCTGATGCTTCCGTTTAAACGTGCCCTGTAAGGTACCCCCAAACCCTCATCCATTACTATTCAGGCCTCTTTATTAAACTAGGTAGTCGTACTCTTCCATACACAAAAAGTCGAACTAAAACTCCTTTAATTCTGGAAGCGCACAAAATCATATTCAATTTTTAAGGCCCCTTTGCCTCAACCCTCAAGCATAGGACTTTTCCATGATGGTTAAAGATCTACGTGGTTTAGATTCTCAGCGGTTGTTGTCTCCTCGGCTGCGTTCTGCGTGGGGTAATTGTTCACTTCTGTTTCAGGCCAGAGCATACTTTTTAAAGTATGAGAGCCTCGCTGCCTTAATTGGGCTATTTAATACCCGAGCGGAGCATGTTCCCATCCCTCCTGCGGGGATTGCAGTTTATCTCAACACCGTTTCTTAAGGCACTCATATACTCTTGACGACAAGGTAGAAGCCCTCAGTGGCCTTCTCCTAATACCGAGAGGGCAACTCGCAGGACGAGCTTCACAATACAGCGTTTATATATGGCTGACGGACAACATCCTGCAATACGTCCATCAGGTCTAGTGGAATGGAACGGGTTGTTGATAGGATATGGGGGGTGTTCCCGTCGTCAACCCCCAGATGGCAGAGGGAACACATAAGCCGTAAAAGCCTCGAGCAAAACGCTGCAGCCTGCCCAAACTCTACAGTCCAAACGCACTGCAACCCTACAACCCCAAGCACCCGAAAGCCCCGAAGCCGGAAGCCCTACAGTCGTAAAAGCCTTGGCCGAAAGCCCTTTATGGACCTCTCGAAAATACCCCTGGAAAACCTGTATGGAATGGTTTAAGAAGCCTTTTGAAACTTGTAGATAAAACTACTTAAGCTCTTCTAAAGCCGTGCAAAACTTATCAGAACCCTTGTAGAAACTTTCTAGAACCCTTATAGAACCTTTAGGAACCGTTTCCCTGCCCTTAACACTTATAGAAACCTCATAAGATCCTTAACTATGGAACCTAGAAACCCTTCACGAACCCCTTCCGAACCCTTTACTCGCCCGAAGCCCCCTAAACCCTAAACCCTAAACCCTTTACTCGCCCGAAAGCCCCAAAGCGCAAACCTGGAGGAATCCGGCGAGGCGAAAGCCGCGGCCTCCTTCCGACCGCACCTCTCAGCGCTGCTCCTGGCGCAGGCGCGTCGGGAGGGATTATAAAGGGAGCCTAGAGGTTCAGGGGTTTCAGGGTCTGAAAATCGGGTTTGAGTTTGAATTTTGTTTCGGGGCCAGGGTTTCGGGCTTTTTTGGGAATTAGGGTTTACGGGTTTCCAAGCGTTGAGGCTTGCGGGTTTACGGGAGTTGGGCTTTAGGGTGTCTAGCGTTTTCGGTATTGCGGGTTTCGGGAATAAGCATTCAAGGCCTGAGGCCATAAGGGTTCACGTTTCAGGGCACCGCCTGCCCTTTTGTGCTTTACTCCACAGACTGCTGGCGAAGCATATTTCTGTACTAGTGTTGCTATGCAGATACACCCAGCTTCAACGGCAGGCACTGGTGATCTGGTAATATGCAAATATGTATGTTTATATGTAGATGGTAACTAATATCTATGTTTACATATCACGTTGCCACACATCTGCATGATACAAAGGCTACTTGTTTCACTATGTAGCTTCTATCCTAGGGAGCACAAGACCGAGTGGCACGCGAGTCGGTTCTCCAGCGGCAGAAATCCACATAGAGGATCCGGTGATTGAGTAAGTAGGTTGTAAGTAGGACAACCGCAAACTTGGGTACTAGTAACTCTAGTTATGCTTATTAACCCTGACCCTAAACTCGCAGGCTGCTTACGCTTACCAACTCCCCGGATCCTGTAAAGAGAGCCTTGCAAACAACAAGGTATGGGATGATGAGGACCTCATGCGGCTGGCCGCGACGCTGTCCTCAATTAGGCTGGCAGTTGCTATGTCATGCGGAAGGGTTCACAGTTTTAGAGCTTAGAAGCTTTTGAGTTTCGGGATTTCAGGCCTTTAGGGTTTTAGGATTTACGGCGAGAGTTGAGGTCTCAGGTTGCCTCTTCCCCTCCTCTTGGTGGGTTCTACGAGGCATCGTTCTGTCACCCACTCTGTTCCGGGACATGTATGTAGGTATGTAGGTACGGTAGGTATGTAAGTATGTATGTACGTACAGCATGAGTGTGGAATGGTTCGGCCTCTGGAAATGTTCTGCGTTTGACTGCCGAGTTGTGTGTTATCTCGACACCTGCACCTGTCGGTCGAAGACACACGCATCGGATATGCTTGAGAATATGATGGAGGGAGCTCCTGGCGCAGGGAAGGGCCCCGGCACTGCCATGGCAGCAGATTGTAAGATGTGATGTGGTGCGGTAGAACTGTGAAACATGCGGAAGGCAACAGTGGCGTGCTCCGCCCCGAGCTCAGCAGGAGCAGGATTCGTGCCTGCTTCGGGGGTCACATTTCACTCCTCGCACTGCGAAGACGTAGCCTTGATTCGATTGCTTGCCCATAGGCCCCTAAGTAGTTCCTTTTGGGGATTATATATAGAATTCCATAAGGTAATCCCAAAAAAGGAACTACTTAGGGGCCTATGGGTGGCTTGACCGATGGAAGCTGCAGGCCCTAAGCTCGAGGCCCGAAGATCCCCAAAGCTTCCATTGCAAAGCCCCCTCCTGCTCCAAGGCCAGACTGCTCTCCCGGCCTATGATTGAAGGGAGTTTTTGGGGGCTGCGGGCCAGGCCGTTCAGAATGGGGATCTGTAGGATCGGAAGAGGGGTGAAATTGATTTGCTTGCAGCCGGAATAACTTCAAAGTCTGCGACCGCATGGACCAATCTTTCTTTGGTTCCAAGGGCTCTTGGGCAACTTGAGGTCATGGGTTTGTCTTTGACCTTCAACAAGGCTTACGTTGCATGTCAGCCGCAGGGAAGGGCCAAGTCAAGCCACGACGGATGCCAGGCACTGCAATCTCTATCTTCGTGGCGTCGGAGGACTCCGGGGGTTACCAAAGGGGCATCCGAGCATCAGAGTGAGACTTGTGGAATCTTGTGGATTTTGGGGTTTAGGGCTTCGGGTTTAGAGTTTTTTTGGGTTTAGGGTTTTAGGGTTTTAGGGTTTAGGGTTTTAGGGTGAGCCCGCTTCGGATCTTGAATGAAGCGTCCCGCGGCCTTCGCTGCAGGAGCCACTTGAACCCTGAAACCAGAAAGACTTTCTTGAAGACGCCTGTTCTAGTTGTGAGCCGCTCTTGGCAGTTGCAAGGGAACAACAGCACAACTTGACACCACCTCTACTTTCTTTACGACTTTATATGAAATGTATCACGTTTACTGGCCATCTGCATCTGGCTCGCAAACCCCGAAGCAGCCGCCGGAAGAAGCGTGATGCAATCCCGTCAAAAAGGACCTCCGGGAGCAGACCAACAAGCTGCTTTCGGACTTTAAGGAGGCGTCCGGCTCCGGTTTGGATTGGGAGCTGCCGAACGGGGGGTTTCATATTAAGGCTTCGAGCTAAGGCTTAGGATTGCGATGCTCCTGCTTCTGGCATTTGGGGAGTGGTGCTGGAAAAACTCGATCCTTGAACGTTCGGAACAGGTGACATCTGCCTCGAGGCCACATCGTGTTCGGGATGCTTAGTCGCTTAGTCGCGCCATGTTGGAGATACCTCAGCAAGATCTGTGAGCATTCTGCGGGAGTGTCCCCTGTAAGTCCAGAGCGCTAGTAGAGAACTTTAAAGCCCTCTAAATAATTGCCCTAAGGGTCCATGTACCTGTGTAGTATGCACCGAGGCAGCTAAGGGGTTCCCTTTTTGTTGCAGCCAGGCCGCCTGAAAGAAGCTTTGAGCCCCTAAACTCTCAAAGTGCGACTAGCTTAGGCACTTAATTTTGGTCCATCCGCAGCTCTCGGCTCACAGGGCGCATCCTCTGTCAAGGCTCGTAGGCAAGCCGTTGGCCGACCGGGATGTATGCACCAGCCAAGCAAGTGATGCTTCCGGGCGTGCAGGCTGGCCCAGCCAGGGTTTGGGGGTTGGGATGTGGGAGTAGGAGCACAAGGTTCACCATCCGATCATAGCACCTCGTCTGGTTTGGGTGTCGGTTGTAACCGTCTCACCCTTCCAAGCTCCATCTCCGCCTTGTTGCAGGAACCTGAAGACTTGTCAGCAACCGAAAAGGGTGGTGTCCGGTGTCCGGCAGCATTTGCATCAGCAGCAGTAGTCTTCAAACCCTTAACCTCGTTGTATCACCCTTGCATCTCAAGGCTCATGTCGACCCCGAGGCCTCACGCCGACAAGCTTGAAGCCGCAACCTCGTGTGATACGGTAGAGCAACTATCGTTTCCATTCTCCGTTAGCATTGGCTTTTAGACCTGTTGTCTAATGGGAACTCCTTGAAGGACCGCGCCCTGGTCCGTTAGTGACCCAGAAGCCCTGGCCACTTGCAACGTACGACAACTCTAGGACCATAAATGAAAGCCCAAGCCACCAACCTTGGCCTAAAGTCCCGCGGACTCAAGTCACGAGGCAAAATGCGTCCGCCGCGAGACGTCCTCGCCACGGAAAAGTGAGGCCGAGAGCTGCTCCTGCCCGGAAGAGGCCACAGGGCCGGAGGGGAAGGAGGTCACAGGTTGCCAGACACAAAGCCAAAGGATGTAACCACAGGGGACGTGAACGGAGGGATGCTTATATATATATATATATTTATATGTGTATATATATATATAGAGAGAGAGAGAGAGAGAGAGAGAGAGAGAGAGAGAGAGACAGAGAGAGAGAGGCAGGCCTTTCACCTTTCTTGGATTGCGACGACCTGCATGTCTTCATCCGCACCTTTCCGAAAGCAGCCCTCATAATATACGGGCCTTAATTTTAGGGGCTATTTGTGGGCTCCTTTTTATAATAACAGCATAATACAATATACCCCAAAACCCTATTCTATTTTTTAAGGCCCCCTACATTAGAGGATCCCAGGCTTCTGGAGCCTTGGGGTTCGGCCTTGGCAGAGAGAGGTGGGAGCACCCGCTTGTCGCGGTCGCCGTCGCATGTGCACCGCGACGTTGCTTTCCAAGGAGCGAGGTCTGAGATTTCGGCTGTGCCTTGCAACCACCCTCCGCCCTAAACCCTAAACCTTGGAGTCTGACATAGCTGGGACCCGTGCCTGCATGGTGCGAGTGTGCGACTCGAAACCTCGTTCCAATCTTGTGCTGAAGCTCCGGGTGACCACCCGCGTCAGAATCGCCGGAAACGGGAACTCTGCTCAGCAACATCCGGTGAGATCCAGCTTTACCTCCCCTAAACCCTAGGTTCCAAAATCCTCACCCTGAATCCGTTAGGCTTCGATTGCGAAGCAGGCTGAAGGAGGCAACCTTCTCGGTCATACACTCCTCTGAATCCCACGATTCTCCTAGACCTGAATGCCACATTCAACACAATTATTGGGTGGGAAGTCAGGATACCTCGCAAGTTCCATCGATGTTGCATCAGTGAATCGAAGCCAGCCAAGGCTCCAAAACAGCCTAAATTCCAGAAGTACCACCAAAAAGGAGTCATAAAGGGGTTGACAGCCCATGCAAGTCCTTAAATTCAAACCCCAAACCCCGAAGCACCAAACTCCAAAAGCAGACAGCACCATCGGAGCCCGAAACCCTCGATCTCCCCAGGAGCTGGTCGGGAAGGAGGTCCTTCTGTACGTGGGCAGGAATGGGGGCCGTGCCCCTACCAAGGTCGGATGGAGTCTAGTATACTATATTATGTTATATAAGATAGTATAGTGTACTGTGGCACTCTATCCTCTTCTAACATAGGGTTCTGATTCAGGTGTCCGAGGTCAAAAAGGGCTCTGCTGTCCGGAAGTTGGAGGTCTGAGGCTTTGGGGCCTCTTGGGGGCTCGTACAGGGGGGGGGGGGGTAGGAAGAGGCTCCTTGGGGGCTCTACAAGGGTTCAGGTGATTTCAGAGTTATGTTTAGGGTTTAGGGTTTTAGGGTTTAGGGTTTAGGGTTTAGGGTTTTAGGGTTTAGGGTGAGTTGGAGCGCGATGTATACTTGAAAGTCCGTCTGCAGCCCTGGCAGGTGGAACCAGCACGGGTGGTTGCGGCAGCGGATGCTGGCCGGGCGGTGACCCTGAAGTTGCCAGGGCCCAAGCAAACATGGCCGTAACGATAAAAAAGAGATCAGTGCTGTGGCTTGTAGGATCTTCTATGGTTGCGGTCGCTGCCACCACTGTTTGGCAAATGTTCGACTTTCGGGTTGCGCTCGAATTCATCATAGTGCATCACACGGTAAACTGGTAAGAAGACGAGTTGTTAAGGCTCGAAACCCAAATTCTACCAAGGCCAGCTCTCCCTCAGTTTCAGTTGCCTTTGCGCGTGGCCGCCTACCTCTTCAAGAAGGGTGCTCCCCCAGAGGAGGCGGCAGCTGGTAAGGTTGATATCAATAAGGTTTGGTCGGTTTTTTTTTATATACCGTTTCCATCATTGGTTCAACCGAAAAGGGACTTTTACATGCTGCAGCTACTGAGATGTCATGAGTCGCAAAGTTCTGATGGCCGAAACCGATGAACCAGGCCATTATGCAAGCCTGCTAATCATCCCAAATCCGAAAAACCCTATAAATCCTAAACCTAGTCCCAAACCAAACGTCCCCCTGAATAAGACTTTGTGGAGATTACGAGCCAGGTCGCAGCGGCCCCTGAAGGGGTCATAGCCTCTTTGGCAAGGAAGCCCTTTGCCAGAGATTAGATCATAATGACCGCTTTTGGGGGTTTGAGGTGTTCCTTTGTGTTTGTTTGCGTGTCTCCGTTTTTATGCGGGGCTCCGGGAAGGGTGGGTGACTAAGGATGTTCAGTGTTCAGACTGTTCGTGCTGGTTCCTGTTTTTTGCATGTAGTTGACGATTTTAAGTGTGAAACGTCTGGATGGCTTGAGCTATCCTTTTGTGGTGCACTGAATGCGGTCTTGGCTCATTTTTTTTACCACGTCTTCTCATGCTGCTACATGGGGTTTATTCGTCGTACAACTGCTATGTCCTGCTGCTGTCGTATCACTACATGGCACGCTCATGTGGACGATTATGTACACACACACACACAACTTGCAACAGTTACCTCGACTCGGCATTGAAGACATTTCAGATGAATGGGCGGTGCATGTGAAGTCCTTGTAATAGTTTCGGTAGTCCCACTTCTCGCATGTCGTTGCAATTGTAGAAACACGCACATAGCGAAATCGCTGAGTCTTGTGTCACGGCTGACAGGTGACTGAGTCCGTGAGAAAGAGAGAGAGAGAGAGAGAGAGTTGACAATTTTCGTTTCCTCAGCACGTGGATTCAACGTGGCGTTCGCCTTAAGCCTGAAACAACTTGAAACACTAGTCGCTATGCATGCCGTCATGCTGACATTTGCAGAACTAGTGAGTCACTTACGTAGTTTAGATGCCTCTTGAACTGGTAGTATCAGTCCTGTACAAACACCCCTTATACGTTGTCTAGGCCCTAGTAACCTAAACCCTGAGTACATAGAGCCCAAGTCAGAGATGCCCAGGTACCAGCAGGCCACTCTGGCGAAGTTGCGGATTGCACCTGTCTAAGGTTTCGGATTTATGAGGTTGGGGATTCAGGGTTTCAGGTTAAGGATTTGGGCTTTTGGGGTTTATGGTTTGGGTGTATACGAGTTAATAAGGTTAGTGTGGCTAATTGTAAAATCTGGATTCTGCGGCTTTCTAGTTTCAGGACGCGGACGACGGGCCAGGGGTTGACAGTTCCGGATGCGACGCTTCGAACCGTAAAGTACGAGAGCTGCGGGCCACCGTGGAACGGACCCATGTGCCACAAGCTCCAACAAACCCTAACTAAACCCAAGCTCTTGCAGCTCGTCCAGGCTATGTCCAGGATGTCGCGCAGGCAGGGTGCCAGTTTAGGTTATGAGTTATGGGGTTTCACGGCTCCTGGGTCCCGGCATGGAGATTGGAGGTATGGCTGGTGCCCCGTCTGCCTCGAAGACCTCATGGGCCTGGAGGAGCTTGTTGAGGCTGTTTGTCGACGATGTTTGGGCTTTTTCCTGGTTTCGAGCCATTCAGGGCAACCTTGAGGTTCAATGCTATTGCAGGACCCGTTTGGCAAGACAGTGTAGGACAGAAGGTGAAGGACTCCAGCCGGCACACAGCCCGGGCACACGGCAAGAAGCACGCAAAATGCAGCAGCAGCAGCATCCCGTCCGGCTTTTGTAGATTAGCAGTCCGCTACCACTGGGTGCTTAGAGGACATGCTCTTTCGCCGCGAGACTGTGGTGCTGATTCCGTGCAGCCACCTCGTTCACGAGGAGCGGGTTCTCAGGGACCTTGTGCAGTTGATGATGAAAAAGCCCGAGTACTTGGCCATGTTACCCACTTGCAGTTTCTCTATATATACAAATACTTGATGCATACCAATCCCCAAAATCCCGTTGCATGGTTGACACGCCTCTGTTAGACGAATTTTCCGCATGTGGTTCGCAATTTTGCTGCAGCGCTCCCACGATGACTGTCACCTGGTTTGTTCTAGAAACTGGGCCGGGTGTGTGGTCCTTAGTATAATAGCGCTTTCACAGGGCCGCATTTTTCTAGGCCGAGGAGTTTAAAATCACCAGGACTACCTTTGTGATTCTCGTGACAAGTGCAGCATCGACATTTGGAGCCAGTGAAGGACTGCTTGGAGAAGTTCAGCTGTACCCGAAGCTATCGTGCCTGTCCTGAGTGCAGCCGCCCCGTGCAAGCCACAGTGTCCGTTTGAGTAAGAGATAAGGGTGTAATGGAGGTTATGCCCTATAGAATCTGCAGGGGTTAGTGCTTCAGAGCTTTGATGCGCACAGCGGGTCTCTACGCCAAGCAGCTTCCAGTGTTCGACCATGGCACGATCGGCGCAACACCTGATGTTGCACCGTTTTGGACCAACAATCACAGTAGCTAGGAGCGATTTCTTCGCACACTTCTGCATTGCAACTTTTGTTTCAACCGCGCTCCTTTGCCCAACGCAGTCGTTCATGTACAGAGGCTCTCTGCGCCTTTGCTTTCTTTTACACTCCTTTACAGTTTGAAGAAAGTGCAGCGTCTTGTGTTTTAGTTTGCCCTCAACCCTGAAGTCAACAGTTCGTTTCTGGCATTCTAGGTGCTGGACAACTATACGTCGGTGGACGGCAAAGGTCCACAAACTCCCTGAAAGCCCAAACTCTTGCCCGAGAACCCCTAGCTAAACTTCTCATCTACTTCTCTCCTCACCCTGTGCCTTTGGCAAAGACAGAGAGCTCCATAGGCTGCCGCAACGGTGCCGTGTACAGCTGCCAAAGATGGCACGTTCCGCCAAGGAAGACCAGAGGATGCCAGAAGGGGGGTTGAAACAACAGCCTTCCATGGCCTTCTATCGAAGAGGATCTCTTGAAAGACAGGCGTCCAAAACACACCACACGAGCTTTGCACAGACCCTCTATGACAATAGAATTTTTGATTTCGTTTTGAGCCTCAAAGGCTTTAGCCATGGCTTTCAAGGGGCCCTCTTTCGAGCCTTTGAATGTCTCTCGAGCTTGCCCGGTCAGCGAGGTCGGCAGCTGAGCTTATTGCCACTCCAGCTTGCATTTCTGGGCACGATTCAACAGAGTCCGAGTGGAGCAGCAGACCTGGTTGAAAACCAAAAAATCAAAAATCTTCGATTTAAAGCTGTCCTCCAATCCAAGCTTACATGCGGAGTGCTTAGGCTTGGGCGCATGTCGGAGGACGTGACGACCGTGTAAACTGGAAAGCCACGATAGAAAGTACTGCAACACATGTGGAACATAGCTCTACTGAACTCGGCCATCCCCTTATGCTTAGTCCTGTTATGCAAATTGCATTACAGTAAGTATACTCCATGAAAATTCTTGTTGAGATGGTTCACGCTCTATTAAGCCTTCGTATAGAGTCCTCTTCAAAGTCGTATTTATTTAAGATGACGAAGAGTCGATGAAACCTTGGCAAGATCCTCTTCTAGGACGTCTGTCAGGCCATTGAGGCACCTGGCCCGCGGTTGGCCTTCAGCGAGGGCCTCGCCAAGGCGGTCCTTTGCCAGGCCCTCCTGTTGCCCCGGGGGCGCGGGGGGGGGGGGGGGGGTGGTGGGCTTTGGGATTTGTTTGGGGTTTCAGGGCTTTTCAGGCGCTTCGCCATGTTCAGGAAGTTTGGGGAGTCCGGGGTGCAGCTTTGATGTTTGTGCAGCGAGCGCATTGAGGGCTCGAGCGCCTGGGTTGGTGGGAAAGCGAGTGTCGGTATTGGGTTGCGGCACTCTGGCTGGTTGGACGAACGGTGGATGTGGTCGATGCCGTAAACGCCACGGCTCGCAAACTTACTTGTGGGCTGCGGCTTCGTGGGGGCCAGGCGACTGTGAGGTAATGAGCTGAGCGGTTGGCCATGTCGTTGGATGCATGTTGTCCCTTGACATACACATACAGACGATCTAGTGGCCTAGCATAGTGCGCACGGTGCAGCATAAGAGTACGACATCTCATCCGGTTACGACTCTGAGCCAGGTTTTCGTGGTCGAGCTTGATTGCCCGGCGTGCGAGGGCGAGCAGCTGCGGCATCTGCCTGGGTCTTTCCGCAGGGCTTGCAAGTGAGGCAGGCCGGTGTGGCTTGGAATAGTGCTTTGGAATCCTGGCTGAGCCATAGACAGGGCGTGTCTTTTCGAACAGATGTACTCAGACCATGGTGCTGTTCAACAAGTGGGCCGGAATCGAAATGAATCGGGTTCAACTTTTGAACGCAGCATTCAAACGGCTTGGAGCTGTCACCGCAAAGCCAGACTATGACGCTGAGGCTGCAGGTTGTGCCGGAGGGAGATAACAGCCCGCGGCTTACATTTGCATTCTCATTTCTGCAAGTTCTTGTGCTTCCGTGTGGTGGTGCTGAGTGGCGCATACAAGGCGCATGAGGCCCAGGCCTTCTTGATGCTGTTTTCTCCGAGTCTCCATTGTCCAAGAACATGCAGAGGCTCCAGGAAAATGGGCTTGTCCGTTTCACATCATTCAGGCTGGATCCTTTTTTCCTCTCCTGGCGGAATTTGGCACCCAGGGTTCGAGACTGAGAGTGGTTTCTGGCAGAGTGCCATGCTGCCTTTGCTCTTGGTTTTCATCGCATGCAGTGGCGCCAAGCGACTTTGACTGAGAATCCGGCTTGTGCAAGCCGAAAGCTAAGGCGAAGTGGCTTCTTCCGGAATTTCACCCGCCAGGCTTGGACGGGACTGCCTGTTTATGGAACCTAGGAGAGGAGGCACGCATTGCTCGTGAGTGAGCAAATCAGAAGTGGACGACCCTGAATTTTGCAGCCATGACCTGTGCAGCCAAGCCGTTTTGTGCCAGACAACGGCGGTGGTTGTCCGCAGTTGCCGACCTTGTTCCATTCTGCGAATTGCGGCAGAGGCCATGCAGTCATTGCAAATTGTGCGATTCCCCTCTAGGTCAATCCGCAGCTATTCTTCGGAGTTGTACTGTACTTGTACTAATGATTGGTCCTGTAATGATTATATTCTAATGTTTTGCATCACTTGCTCTTTCAGTACAAGGGTGCTCTCCACCAAAGTTCGTGGATTGCCCCATGTACAGGTTCGCTGGCGAGCAGATTTGTGGCAAGTGAGCTCTCATGGCCGCGTTAGATCCTCTGTCGGCGTAGTGTCCCTTGGAAATGCTTGTGGAGCGTATCGGCAGGTCCAGATTGGAGGGCAGAAGTTTTACGTGCACCGCTTGGTTGCCCGAGCATTTCTCGAGCTGCCATCGGGCGCTGGTCCGTACCAAGTGAATCACATAGATGGAGACAGCAACAACAACTGTGTCCACAATTTGCAGTATGTGACTCCTCAGGAAAACGTTCGGCACTCCTACATCACCAGCCCTGATCGTGGTGCCAAACGTGGCAAACCAGTCTTCTGGCGAGAGTGCGGAGCAACTGAGTGGAACATGTGCTCGAGTCAGGCCGCGGCCTCTCGGCTGCTAGGGATGCGAGGCGCCGCAGTATCAAAATGCTGTCGTGGCATTATGAAGCGAAGCAGAAGCAAAGAGAATGGGGCTTGGTTTGAGTTTGAGTGCGCTGCGCCGAAGCGGCCCTCTTGGCAAGTTGATGAGGCATGGCAGCCTGCAAGGTATCCCGGTGAAAGTGCAGCGTTTCCAGGTATCATGGTAAGCAGCCACGGACGGCTGTTCTGGTGTTCTTCTACGCTAACTGGTGTTACACACGGGACTCGCGCGAGCAATGGATACTACAGCTTCCAGGCGCAAGGCCGTGCGCGCTTGGTGCACCGTTCGGTGGCCGCAACATTTCTGGGGCAGCCTGAGTCACCGAACCTGCAAGTCAACCACAAGGACAGAGACCGCAGAAACAACCATGTGAACAATCTGGAGTATGTGACTGCATCCCAGAATATACGGCATAGCTTCAAGCACATGACTGCGGATAGAAGAAGGGGCAAGCCAGTTCTAGCCAAACTCGTGGCATCCGAGGGCGTGTGGACACGCTGCGAGTCTATTGCCGCTGCTGCAGAGCACACTGGATTGTCAAGACGGGCGATCTCTAGAGCCTGCCACAGCGTAGGCCCAGGCAGGGAGAATGGTTTGTGGAGTTTCAAATTTGCAGCGGACGAACACCAGACTGGCGAGGAGTGGCGTTTTGTGGTACTGGACGGCGCGCGCGGCCAAAAACACACGTTTAACAGGGTTTTGCGGCCGACCTCGACAACCAGAATTTCGATCAGACCGATCGGTCCGAGTACCCTCAGCATCAATGCGTGAGAAGTGGCATGGACCCGAGTCTATGCAGGCTTTCATTACAGCTGTCGACCTGGGAAGCCAACGTGCTCGCCCTGACGGTCTTTGAACACTTTCCATGCTTATGACCTGCGCAACGCGTGGTCGTGCTCCAAAACCTGCAGCTTGAGCTTGTCAGTCGCACGCGCTGTATCATGTAAGACCATCCCATCTAAGGCCTAAGCTCTCGAGAGAGGTAGCAGGGTCACCATGTTTGTGCAACGATGCTGCCACAGGTCCCTGGGAAGCGGAAGTGCAACTCCACAGTGGCACCGCTCATTGTGCGACCTGTGCAGGCCAGTCATATCCTTACTCGACTCGCCTGCACGATCCCGTCTTGAAGTTGTGTGCACCTCACGGAGCCTGCGAATGCATGGGCCAGAGCTGGAAATATAGTGGAGGACCTAGATATCACAGCTTCCGGAGCACTCGAACCTTTTGAAGCCATGCCCTACTTCTTACCAAACGTCTCAAGACTTGAAAAGCACACCCTCAACGACTTCACGCATTTCGGGCCTCATGCTAGAACCGATGCTCGGAACAGAAGCAGTACTCGCACCCTGGTTCCGAGTGTGCCGGAGCCTTGAGCATGCATCACCACACCTGTAATGACCGGAGTGCAGCATCGACCGGCCAGGCCGTCCCGCTCCTGCGATCTGCCGTCGAAGTGAACAGGCTCTCTCTCATTCGCGAAGGGTGATGCCTGGCTTTCTGAGCGACACATGTGGCGCCCAAGTCGAGGATTCAATGCAAGCATTTTGCCACATGTCTCCTGAGGGCGGTGTTGGAAACTCGGGAACTCGGTTTGGACACTGTGGCTGGCATCTTTAAAATGTGCTGGAGGCGTCTTCAGCTGCCTGATGGCGACGTGGAAGTCATGGAGGAGGTGCTACGATTGAATCGTAGGTCGAATGAGCGCTGGTCTGACCTCGGGCGGTTCAGATCTTCTTGCCCTAATCCTAGGACACCAGTGCCAAACACATCACAGACGATTATTCTCAGCACGATTTTTTCCCCACAGCAGCCAAACAAGCATGCAAAGAGTTGCCCAAGCTCTTCAGAGCCCAGGCCAGACATGCCGTGCAATACTGCGTTCGGCGGACTTTGCTGTCCCAGTTTTTGGATACATGGACCCACGTCCAGTTTACCAACGAGCCAGGCGCTCAGCATTGCAGGCCTTTGTCGGGCATACGTCGCCGACTCCGATGCCATAACGTGCCGTGGTGACACCGTCCCCGGAACGCCTGCTGCATGCAGGCTTCTGTCCCTGCTCGCCGGGCAAATTCGCGGCACTAGATTGGCCCCGGAGACTCCACTGAGTATTTCCTGAGCATGTGCGCAAATGATCCCGAGCTTCAGGTATTTAATTACTGAAAGATTCTGCTGCAGCTTCTTGCTGTGCATTGTTGTGTAATAAAAGGGCCTCAGACCAATGCAGAACAAGCAAATCAAAGCAATGCTCAGCAATTTAAGATTTGGCTTGTCACTTGATTCTATGCGTTCAGTTTACAATGCAAGCCGTACGTACTTTTGGTCTACAACTGTTTCGTCCATTCGTATTCTGTTTCAGGTTCCAACCTACTATAGACACATGGGTCCAAAAGCGTGCAAGAACACCGACAGATCCTTCCTGAGGCAGTGTTTCGATCAGCTTTGGGCCTTCATCGTCGAAGAGAATGCGGAGAAGCCTCGCCGACGAGTTTTCTTCGTGCTGGGACAATGGCAGTTTAAGTGTTTGATTCTTCCCTCTGGTTGCATCAGCGGCCACCAGCCAGATATGTTGACCTGCCTCGGTCTACTTCCGCATACTAATGCAGCCTTAAACACCTCAAGTTCCATTTCGCAGCTTCAACTGCATCTTAAGATGGCTATGCACTACGTAGACGGCGCCAGTGCATTACTTTGCAACGAGTCTGTAGCCTTGATTGTCTTTGAGCCCAACGTTATACCTTTTCACCATTTTTCATTTACAAAAGGGTTCGTTAATCTTCTGAAATCCATTCCACTTGGCCTTGGAAACAGAGGCTCAAGATTTCCAAACTTCGACATCTCCAGTCCTGAACTAAGCTGGCTTTGGGATTTAAACCTTGAAATCGCGTAGTATCCCTTGGGCCTAGAGACTTTGCTATCCTTGCAATGATACTTGTAGGCCTGCGTTTGCGGCCCTAACCTGAGTGAAGCCAGACCCCAAACCCTGATCTTCAACCCGGAACTAACGCTAAACCCTAGTAAAAACCCGAACCCGGATGTTGGGGTTTTCGGGGAGGTGCTTCCAAGTGGCGACCACGCAGCTCTACGAGGGCGCCTCGCAGGGTGCTACCCCGCCAGGGCTCTCGGCTGCCTCACGTGGCGTTTAGGGTGTTTACAGTTTGAAGATGCTTTTAAGGATTGAGAGTTCGTGGTCTAGGTGGTGGCTTTGGTTGTGGGATGTGCTTTTTGTCAGCTTGACGACTCATAGTTGCGGGTTTAGGTCTTATGGGGCTTTGCATGTGCTCAGAGGCTCAGGACCTACAGCACAGGCTTTGCACATGTGGTCTTTGGGGGCTGGAGGACACAGAACTGTCGTTTGAAGCTTAGAATACCGCTGTGGACACCCTCCTTTGAGGATGCGATGCAGTGCAGCACAGTGGCTTACTCTTCCGTGTTTCGGCTTCACCTTGCGCTTGGTGCTTCAGTTGGAAGCTTCACACCGCCCAGGCTTTGGATGTACTACGCGCCGTGGCAGCGCGAACGACCCTTGGCTGTCAGCCTGGCTGCCCCCATGTTCTGCATGGTGTGCCTGACTCTGTGGGTCGAGTTCCGATGGGCCGTGAGCTCGCAACAATCCCGAGGAGCAGGCTAGACACTGAGCCACGGCCCCAGGTGGTCAGGGAGCTCTGTATGGCATAGGTTCTAGGCAGAGGCTTCATGCAGTCGCTGCAGTCCCTGCAACCGGAGGCATGACGAGTTGCATGGTGATTTGTTCAATCTCGCCATTTAAGCTTCATGGTCATGAACATGCAGAGAATCCGCGGTGGCTCATGCAAGCCAGAACGGTGACATGCGCAGGTTCCAGATACGTGAATGCCTGAACGCCAGTGCCCATTAAACCCATATGCCAATGCAAGCACGGCTAGCGACAGCAACATGCAATTGTAGTGCCATGGCAGATGCACTGGTGGTTGCAGCCAGGCAACGGACCGGGTGTGACACAGATTTGTCGCTTAAAGGGAGCTTCGTGGATCCGTTTTTGCAATATCGGAGGCGAGCCCAGACGAAGCCAGGGTGAGAAGCAGGAATCTGCCAGGACTGCCGTGCTTCAATCGGCAGTCTTGGGAGGGTATTACAGTATTACCGACAAAGCTTTTACACATACTGTACGTATAGTATAGTAAACTATGCTGATATGCTAGAATATACCGTGCATGTTTCATGATCTCCAGTCCAGTGAGCTGGGAAGTCAGAGTGCGTACACCTGGTATGTCCCGAAACCTCCCTGCATCGCAGGTTCCTCTGCATATGCCCCGCACATGCCGCAACCAGGCTCTGGCAAGGGTTGCATCAGCTCAAGTTGACGAGGGTTCAAGAGCTCTGGGCAAACAGGTGCTGAGGAATAATACGATTCTGAACTACATGTGCTTTGCCGTAGATTATGCTACCGCCAAGCTCTGCATAATCCTTCCCAGCTTCTGATGCTTTCCGCCTCCGAAGCTCCAAACTCGGCCCCATGCATCCTGAACACCAAATCCGAAACGATTGACTACGGCTCAAGCAGCAAGCATCGCACGATGGTTCGCTCGAGGTTCAAGACCCAAACATCTAGAATACATCGATCTCTGCTTACAGAAAACATCCTTTTGCCTCTCGCAGCCTGTGTCGCCGCCTTCTTCACCTCTCAGCCATGGCTTCCCAGTACACCGACGAGCATCCGGCCAGCGTGCCCTGCGCTTCCATATAACCCTTACGACCTTGCGATTTTATTGCGAAACCCTGGGCAAAAGCCCCGAGCCCCTAAATGATCTCCGATCCCCCTAACTGTTCCTTACACACAAAACACCCATTTACCCTACCTGCTATCCCCACTCTAAGTTGTAAAACCCCCAGTTACATCAATCCCCGAGACGTTAGGTCCCGGAGTTCCAGCAGAAAGTCATCCACGAGCCGGGAACCTCCGCCATCTCCAAGAACATCCCGCTCTCCGAGGTGGGGGGACTTCTTAAAGTAACACGTGCCTTGTTTAGGGGCTCCTTAAAAGTAGTCGTAGTAGCTATAGTAGTAAGGCTACTAGGGCGCTCTACGGATCCTACTGCTGTTGGGGCTCATGTTCACGTGCCCGAATCCGTTGAAACTCCCAGGTGAACCGTCATTGCACGCCTGAGAACTGCTGGGTGGCGCTGAACGGCAAGGTCTATGACCTCTCGGAGTCTCGCTCTCGTTAAGGAATATGAAGTTAAGTCGCCATATAATGGGGTTCCATGGTAAATCATAGTATTAGGCACCATGCGGGGATCTATGGTAAATGGTATTCTGGTATCTTCATTACTACAAATTTAAATCACACAAGTTCCTTTATGGCAAGAGCCCAGGAGTTCATGGATCGACATCCCGGTGGTCCCACGACCATCCTCGCCTGGGCGGGAAAGGACGCCTCGAAGTTCTTCAACGAGATCCACAAGGGCGTGAAGATCGACGCCTACTTGCGGCCCGAGGCCTCCCTGGGTGCTTTGGGGGTGGATGAGAACCTGATGTCCGAGGACTTCTGGCACACGCTCCGCGAGGCCAGGATCGCGGAGATCCGCCAGGAGGTGGAGCGTTTGCTGAGCCGGTGCACGAAAACCCACAAGGCCGACAGCATCCCAAGGCTCCTCCAGGACAAGGCCGTGGACCCGGAGTTGAAGAGGAAGCTCCAGCGCCTGAAGACGCAAGAGCGGGCGGCCCTGGATGCCGAAGACTTCGCGAAGGCGGCGGAGGTGAAGCGGGCCATGGAGGAGCTCCTCTCGCACGAGGACCACGCTCACAAGCACGATGTACCCACGGGCTGGACGAGCAGCGACATCCCCTTGTCGGAGGTGGCCCGACACAACAAGCCTCACGACTGCTGGATCGCCATCTGTGGGGAGGTCTACGACCTGACGGACTTCCTGCAGCACCACCCGGAGCAGCGCAACTCCATCCTGGCTTGGGCTGGTCGCGATGCGACTCCTATGTTCGACAAGATCCCCGGCCGGTTCCCCAGCAAGCAGTGGATGGAGTACTACATGCGCCCGGAGTTCAAGACGGGCAAGGTGGGCCCAGAGAAGCCAGTGGACTCTATCATCATGGAGCTGAGGGAGCTGCACGACGAGCTGCGGCGCTTGGAGGGCCCCTCCAAGGAGGAAATCGAGGCGGTGAAGACGGCCGTGAAGGTGCCGGGCAAGACAGATGCACCGACACTTTCGGAGGAGAGCCGCTTCCCGAAGTTGGCGGAGATCTCGGCTGGCAAGGAGCTCCCCTTCTTCTCCCGCGCAGAGGTGGCCAAGCACGACACTGCCGAGGAGCCGTATATGATCATCCACAACCGTGTCTACAACCTGAAGCCCCTACTGGGCAGCCACCCCGGCGGCGACGACATCCTGATGTCCAAGGCGGGCACGGATTGCACCAAGGATTTCGAGGTCTTCGAGCATTCGGAGAAGGCTCGGGTGCAGCGAGACCGCGACATGCTGGTAGGTCAGCTGGTGCCAGCAGAGAACACGGACTGGTCGGAGACGGCTGCAGTACAGCAGGTGGTCGGCGAAGAGACTTCGGAGATTGGCCGTTATTTGAAGTACAAGGTCACAGACGTGGCAGTGGCTGCGCTGGCTTGGTACCTCTTCAAGACTTTCCAGAACCGCAAGCCCTTGTCGCAGTTCACCTACAGCCGTGCCTTGCGGCATCTGCACCTCATCATGGCAGTGGGCATCTTCGGCGCTGTGGGCACTGCTCAGGCCGCATCCTTCTCGGAAGGCCAGGCCAAGAAGCAGATGCTCTGGTGGCACAAACAGACGGGCATCCTGATGCTGGTGGCACTTGTCTTCCGCGTGATGTTCCGAATGAAGAGCGGCATCCCACCACGCTTCCCAGGACACCCGATCATGCAGATGATCGAGACACAGAGCCTCCGGGCCTTCTACGCCTTCGCCCTGCTCCTGCCCGTATCCGGCATCGCCAACGAGTACTTCCTCAAGTGGGCACCAGGCTCCGACAAGACCGGCAAGGCAGAGGACGATCGCAGGAACGACCGCCTGGCCAAGCAATCCATCGACGCCCACAAGGTGCTGGGCAAGGTGTTGCAGTATGCCTGGTTGCCCTTCCACCTGGGCTACACCACCCTATACCACTACAGCCAGGGACGGGGCGTCGTCCGCAAGGTCTCTCCTTTCATCTAAGCCGCCTCCATCAGGAGTGTTACGGAGGAGAGGGTATTTCTGCGAAGAACTGTTCCCGTCAGCAATAGCTTGCGAGTGTCACCTTTTTGATCCGTCGGCTTCTTAAGGCGGTCACATGCACAGTCGAAGCCATCATGTCACGGGTGAGCCAATCCACGGTCAGCCCGAATTTTGTTTGAATGCTCTACGTCGATGACGTGTCCACCATGCGTCAGATTCGCGACGGAATCTGGCATGTCATTCAGAGCAGAGTTTCGTTCGGCGAGTCAGCATCGCAAGAAAATATAAGTTGAGATTTGCAACCCAGTCAAGCGAACGGGTTGGCTGTCGGATGGGACCATGGGTGTTTGACTTGTGTTGCTTGTTCTCGTGTGCACTTAATTTTCGATCTTCTGGGAGCAAAGTGTTCAGACCTGGCCAGTTTTTGCATCATCACCTGCCAAGTTTGAGGTGCAACACACCTCAACTCTAAACCCCCAAATCCCCTTGACAGCCCACGCTCTAAAACCCTGTTCAGCCAAGCCTATAAAACCCTAAAAATCCCCGCAGACGTAAAACCCCTATAGACCCTTTATAAACAGAACCCAAATAGGAGGAACCCAAATAAGAAGCCTAAGCCCTAAACCCTAACAGACTGTTTAAAGGAACCCACATAGGAATCCCGGTGTGTCCACATTTTTGCATCCACGGCCGCCGGCTCGGGAGGCTCGACTGAGCACGCGAAAGCCGGTGCTCAGAGCCGCAGCCAAGGTTCCTTGGGTCTTGGGATTTTGTTGGTGAACTTTTTGGGTTTTTAGGGTTTGGGCCTTAGGGCCTAAGGGTTTAAGTTTAAGATTTAGGGTTTGGGGCATAGAGTTCAGGATCGTAGGGGTAATTTTTGGGCAAAATTCTATTGTGACATAAGCAGATTCAGATAGATACACAACACAGTCCATGAATAAACATAAAACAAATAAGTGTATGCGTGTATATATATATATA
>CAJNJA010047796.1:0-26211 GCA_905231915.1 Symbiodinium necroappetens | reverse complement strand
TCCATATAATCGAAATCTATATATATAAGAAAATAAATATATAATATTATATTTATTCAATTCAATCAACAGAAGGTTTATATAAATTTCATTTTTATATAATAATTTAAATATTCTTATTATCAAATTATTAAAATTAATCATAGATAAAGATTCTATTCTATCTCCAATTAATTTAAAATATTCTTTCTAATGAAATAAAAACGATTCAATCAAATAATCGATAATCTTAATATTCATTTTTAGGTAGTTTTATTTCATTAATTTCATTCCTTTTTAGTATATTAATCTAAACTTTATAATGAACAAAAATCAAATTTAAAAACAAATTTCTTAAAACAGTTATATATATATATATATCATCGAATAGAACAAAATATCGAAATATATGGCTACTAATTCTAGTAGAAAAATATATCTTAGGTATTAATCATCCATTCATATATTAATTCAATAATATAATATAAGAAAATTAGTTAAAGAATTAAGAAAAATACAATAGTAATAAGGGTACCTTGTTTTTCTTATCTATATATATATTTATTTATTTATCCTATATATGTATGTATATATATATATATGTATATATAAATATATATGAATCATATATATGTATTTGGAAAAATATTGAAATATGTCTTCTCTGTCGTTTATAGTTCCAACGAAATCCTAAATCGTGTTTATAAACAATCACCTTGCCTGGTCAAGTGTGTTCCAACTTCCAAAATGTTTTATCGCACAACGATCTGTTGGATGCATCTCGATCATCAACAGCCTGACACGCAAACAATGGCAAGTTTCGGCGCACGCGAGTGTGCCAGTGAGGAGAATCCTCAGCCGGCCTGCTGTGGACCGTCGCCTGCGTGCTGCCGACACTTCAGCTTCTTGAAGTTCTCCTCGTTGTCCATTGAAATTCCCCTCGTTTTCCGTTGAAATTCTCCTCGTTTCCGAAGAGATTCCTGTGCAAGAAAGAGCAAAGGGCATCAGCATCATTCGACCCGTCTGCAGAAATCGTGATTGCTTTTGCACCCACCGCTTGCAATACAATGGCTAGTGCATGCAACCTGCCAACACGATTGTCGTGCCAGCTGCCAGCTGGTTGCCCGACAATGGAGCGGAAGACGTGACTGCAAAGAGCGCAGAGAACCGATCCAACTGACACGCTCTCGCGCTCCAGCTGGCATGAATTATTCGTAAAGCTATAGCGTAGAGCCAGAGCAAAGGTGGCAAAACAGGCTTAGTGGTTTCCACCGACTGCAAACAGCGCTTGCAAGGAAGAGGAGCTCTGGCCAAAACTGTTTCTGTGATGGGGCCACTAGGCCGCGAGGCTAGCTCACTGCAGCCATGGTGCTGCTGCTGGATGCCTCACAAACACTCATAGATGCTTCAACCGCCTTGATGTCAGTTGGCTCACCCAGCGATGTCTGCGTGCCGTTCGAGAGGTAGAGCCCTTGTGCCTGGCGCATCATGTCCTGTTTCGTCTGGTTGTAGATGGGAAGTTTGCTGCCCCAGTTCATCAACTCCCCGACCCAGGTGGGTTCGTAAATGGGCTCAGACCCATCGGAGCGGCAGTGCAAACATTCAACCGGAGTATCATAGTCAGTCAAGACATAGGCCATGAGAGAAACCCTTCCTGGATCAGTGTGATTCACGACCGGATTGCGAACACGATGCACAACATGTCTCATGCGGCCATTTGACCATCGACTCATCATCTCACCAACATTGACAACGTAGCCACCGGGTGGCCGCACTACATTTTGCCATTCTACCGACCTTCCCTCAAGCTTGGCACGCCCATCGACACCCTCACCCGTTGCGGAGTCGACAAGAATTTGCAATCCTCCGCCAGACTCCTCATCACCAACGTCGCTCGTTGTGATCATGGCAAAAAGCGTTCGATCCCAGTGGGGCTGAATGCGGGCACGGTCATCTGAAGGTGCACGCTTCTGAGGGGGGTAGTGAGCGATAGTCACGGGCCAGATTGGCGACCGTCGAGCTCGCTTCAAGAAGAAGTCCGGATGGAGGTCCAGGGCCACAGCAAAAAGCTCATACATGACTTTGGAGAGCTCCTCCATCGCCCCATAGTATGCGGCAGTCGCCTCTTGCAGACCGGGAACCTCCGCAGGCCACTCAAGTTGCTCCGGGTGCTTGGCTTCTGAGCTGTAGAACTCCTGCCCCTCAGGAGAAGCATAGTACGGGTCGGACCAATCTACGTGAACCGATGTGTTCCGCATCTGGAGCCATTCGTTTAGAATATTGCCTTCTTCGTCCTCTTGCTGGAGGTGGTAGTGCTTTCCTCGAGGCGAGGTGATTGCTCCAAATGACCGCGGCGGATATCCGGAAGGGCCATTGAAGTGCTCCTTCCTGGAACGAGGCAGAGCGAAGAAGTCCCTGCTCTTCGTGATTGTCTTTTCAATCGTCTCGTGTTCAATCCCTGTGTCGACCAGAGTGACCATGCCTTGCTGGGCAAAGGCTCTGCGCAGAGCCTCCACTTGAGCAGAACGCTCCAATGCCGAACCATCTCGAAACTTGCCGATTGACACCTGCTCGATCTGCGCAACTTTCTCTGCCACCGCTAGCTGGAAGAACAGCCAGATTGCTGCAAGTTTACGTGGGCAAGCCATGGCAAGGTCGTCGGCGTCGTCGCCGGGTCTGCTAGGGCCTTGGGGCCTGAGGCTTCCGAGCCAAACCTCAAGATCGTAGTCTTCTCATGCACTCGCGTGGCAGGCCGTTGTTAAGTCGGAGATGATACCTCAGTACAAGGATCCGCGCTGTCCTCTGGGTCCTGGCTTCTGGATGCCGTCTTGTTGAAGCCTTCCACGAGAAAGCAAACTCTCACACACAAAAACTTCGCTTAACGAACACCTCGTCATGCGCGTTCAGGTAGTACGCATAGGCTGACGCAAAATGGAAGTGGGCGTTGGAGGAGCTCCGCTACCACGGCCGAGAGGGCTCGTGTCGCTCAAGGTGGAACCGCCAACGACCTGGACCGGCAGAAGCCAGCATCGCTTCCAACACGTCAGAACACGCAACAATGAGCGAAGGACTTGTGCGACGCCGCTGCGTCTCACAGGAGCTGCGGCGCTGACTGCGCAACGTCGTCGAGAAGCTTGGCCTGGCGGAAAGTGCAGAAAAGGCGCGCCGACACTGGCTTGTCCCTGGCTCCCCACCGCACGGTGCGCTGCAGGAGCACCGCGAGCTGCGCAGGCTGTGAGCTCCTAAAACCGCACAGGACTCTCGAGACACACAGCACCTCGAACTCCTCTGCAGCTGGGTGGCTGCATCATAGGTCGCCATCGTCGGCCGCAATCTGAAAGATCAGTGTGTCCCAACGACTTACAGCACAAACACAAGCAGCATACAACCCGTTTCACACGACCGAGATTCAAGTGAATGGCGATGTGGCAGTCACCCGCTCCCCTTGGGGTTCTGTATGTCGAATCCCCTGCTCTTCCTCCATGACGCGGGATAGCCCGGGAGGCTGTGAAAAAGCGGCCTATGGCCGAGCTGCAGTACACTGCAATTCATGATGCTTACAAGTACCTCCTTACGAGCACTTGCCAGGCAAGTTTTTGCTTTGCCTTCGACATCTAAACGGAGACAGATCAATGCCAGAGAACCTGTAGAGGAGCTTGTATTCATCCTTCGTCGGGCCTCCTCGCACGGAGCTCGTCGGTCAGCTTCAGCGCCGGGAGCACCGCACCGCCACACAGAAGGGTCCCCAACAGGCTGTTGCATGTGACCTCATTAACACGTCTCGTGTATATTGCTTCTAACGTATGCGCTTTAACCTGCAAGCTGGCAAAGCTGATGCCCGGGAAGGATTGGACGCCAAGAAACGATGTGCAACTGCAACGAAGCCACCATGGAATCCTCCGGACGGTCAGGTCTGTTCAGAGCCACAGAGCGACAAGATCCGAGCCGCAAGTTGGCGCCAACACTCTCTCCAGCTGACCTGCAATAGCTGCATGGCAGGTCTCCAGCGCCTCGCATTCGCCGATATCCGAGTCTTCTTAAATCGAGCAAGGCTACAGCCGGGCAGGGGGCCCCGGGTAGACCCGCCTTTGCACCGCAAAAGCTGCTGCAGCCGCGCTCGTTGTTGCAGGCTGAGGTCCCTGTCCGCAGGAGATCACGGCGTCACAGCGGTCGGACTCCGATTCAGAGCCTGCGCATGCTGCCTCAGCTCGGTGGCCACTGCAAGTGCCTCGGCCCAGGCCTTCGTTGAAGCACAGCCCTAGGCCCTAGGCACTCTGGAAGAAAATCATCATCGTACGGCCTGTGCTGCTGTGCATGCAGAGGCGAGGCAGCTCCTGCCGTGTCTGGGACACTTCAACACACGCAAAAAAAATCAGACACATCGAAGCATTCTGGCCGCGGTCCAGGTCACCGCGTTTGGTTGCAAAGCCATGCGCTTCATCTCCTCGCGGCTTGGTTGGCAAGACTTCGCCGAAGGCAGATTGGCTGTCTCTAGAGTGGTCTCTTGCGTGCTGTGGTGCTTCGATTCAGGGATTCTGATCATCTTTGTTCTCGGCGCAGGAAACAGCGAGGTGAAGTGACTGGCACATGCCTGACAATAAAACCTCTTCAGAATTCCCGACTAGAGTCCAAATGCATGGCATTCTCTTTCGAGGTGTGCAGCCCGCATCAACTCCTGCTGAAGGCTCAGGACCAATTGCCACTGCAGCTCCTGCCCGCAAGCGCTCATGCCTGAAGCTCCATTGAAACGCGTGACGCCAGATCTGTTCAATGCTTCTGCCGTGCAATGCGTATGGCGTATGCCACAGCCGGCGAGTTGTTTGCTGGAGGGATTTTGCGGGTTGGATCGAATCTCCTTTGCATTCGTCATAGAATTGGTGGCTAGCTGAGATTTCACCAAAATATCAAGACCGTAACCACACCACTTATCCGAAGATCAATGCATGGTTCGTTGTGACTGCCGATGTCTGAGCAGGCTGCAGGCACCGAAGGCGACATCATCCTGGCTTGTGACAGTGTCGCTGGCAGCTGCGACGGGTGCTCAACCAAGGACTTATAATATAATTTTCTCGGAGCTCAACACAACAACAGCATTATGATGATCTGCCGTAGCCGTAGTAGCCTTCGCAGGGCCTTTACCTGCCTGCGACCACTCGATAGTCCCGGGGCTATATCTGCACCCTCATAGTACCCACATGGCACTGAACTGCACCCAAGTGTGGCAAGCGTCGGCATCGCTGCCACAGCGATGTAGCAAAGCAACTGCCTTCTGCCACGCCTCCGCGCAGCCTGGCCGCAGGCTCTGTAGATGATAGACTTCACTCTTGCCAACTCGGGCCTTCCAAAGCTGCCATGCAACTGCTCAACGCCACCACATCCTTGGTGTAGAGATCCAGTCAGGTATCAGATTCCAGCAGTCGCAACACCTTGTCAAGCGCACGAGCATGGCTTTCCAAACTCCAGCCAAATCCCCAAAGACCCAAAGACACTTCGGGCACCGGGCTCCGGGCAGGGCTGTCGGGAAGGAGTGCCAGTGCAGCTGAGCGGACAAGCACCCTTTATTCATGCGTGCGCATTAGCGTGGGGCAGAACTTCTTTCAGGCCGTCCATCCCGACGGAAAGGTGGTTACCAAGATTCTTTACGTGAAGGCTTCTCCCAAGCTTTGAACTAACGCCTGAGGCGAGGATAAACCTAGGAGCACATTGGTCAGAAGTTGAGATCTTACAACGCACACACACACATACACACATGTGCGTGTGCGGTGATTACTTCTCATGTGCCCTCGTGCATTCATTAAGTTATGCTTTTCTGTTCATTCGCGATTTCGTTTATGCATTCATGCACTCACTTATCATAATTGCACATGCACATCTAAGCATGCAAGTTAAATTTCTTGCATGCAGGCGACCCGCAGAGGAGATGTGCGTGTCTGCATGCATACATTTTCTCAACTCGACCTGCGTCTCTATGAAGGAGCAGGTGGCTGGATGGTGGCAGACACCCAAAACACCACTGGCGTATTCGGATGGCCACGGCATCAACAAGCACACAGCATTCTGAGCCTTCCCATCGCCTGCCTTCTGCCAAGGCGGCGATACAGATGTTGAGGAGAGGTCCTCGGTTACAATCGGACATTTGGGGAGTTGCAGGGAATGGCGACAAACAACCAGTCTTACTAAATACTATGCCACTCGTTCCAATGCCTCTCATACTCTGACCTGCAGCCGAGCCAAGTCATGAATCCTGACGTGGTACCACTCGGGATCACGATGTGTGACGCGACCTCTCGCACTAGCCTCAGCACGCGTCTCAAGTGCTCAATTGAAGGACAGCCCCGAATGAAACACTGCGCATGCAACATGTTTATGCATGCAGATGTAGCCCTAATCCACATATCACGCGAGTCTATCTTTACGCTCTGTGCTTTTGTCCATCTACGTCCTCGCGGGATGTATGCTGCCTCATACACACCCACCATGATCCTCTGGGGAAAGGCTTAGGTTGTGCTTTCAGGGTTCGCCTTGTTCCACAGGGGAGTGGATTGGCTTGATGTTCTAATGGTCCAGTGGTTGTCTATGTCCACAATTGGAAACCGATCAATTGAATCGCTTGGAGGGAAAACGATGGCTGTAGTGGTTTAGTGGTTCGTTTAGTTTCATAGGGGGTATGGGTTGCCTTAATGATTTGAGCCCGAGTAGTTTCTCATAGAGGGGGGATGGGTTGGTTTAATGGTTCGTTGGGTTCGGTTTTCTAACAGGGGTGTAATGGTTCAGCGGTTCGACTATTTTCACACTGCGGACGTATTGATTTGTGTTTGATGGCATGTTGGCTTGTTGGTTAGAACCCTCTTTTGCTGTAAAGGCCAGCTTGAACGTTTAGCCCCTTGTCTTCATATATAGGCTAATGCGCGTGGGGTAATGGTTTGCGCTAGTCCGTTTCGTTCCTGAAAGAACATTCTAGTTGAATGGCTTACTGGTTTAGCGGTTCGCGGTCTCCTCGTCTAGGGTTATGACTCCCTGAGACAGAATGATTGGCTTGATTGTTTCCCGGCATCGCGGCAAGCCTCAAACCTTCTAAGCCCAGAATCCTGCATCCACCCATGGATTTCGCCGCAGCTGTCGAAAGGCACGATGTATTCCGACTGATTTCTTTGTGTCCTTTAGCATTTAGGTATACTTTTCTACTTTGCCGTTGGTTGCCGAACGCCTGGAAGGAAGTAACTAAGGGCACGGTGACTCACGCGCACAAACCATGAGCCATAAACGTGATAACACATGCAGTGCAACGGTGCAAGCAACAATGTCAAAACAACACATCAGGCACACATGCAGTTGCAGTAGCCAGTACTTCTCAATGTATCACACAGGAGCATGCACTCGCCTTTGTATGTAGATAGTAAACAGTAGGCGACCTGCACTACCTGAGTATGTGAGAGTGCATGTCATGCGTAGATGAGTACGTGCATGTAGACAGACAAACAGGCAGGCAGACAGACAGCCAGACCGACGGACAGATAGATGTATCGGTTTAGGGTGTATGGTTTGGGGTGCCTATACATACATGTATCATTTACCACAATGTAGCAGGACTGTAACGACACAGCACTATGCCGCGGAGCCATCTACAATGCTAATGTTTTCTTGACATAGCGGAGCATATATACCAGGACACGGTAATCGTATGGTCATCAAGCATGCAACATGATACTGCAAATTCGCATTCAACAGCGAAATAAAGCTAAGCCTGTAGACTCTTGTTACCCGAGGTCGCCAGTACAAGCAAATCAACAACCGAGTGCATGTACGCTCATGCTAAGTATGAGAGAGAGAGAGAGAGAGAGAGAGACACGGATGTGCAGGCACGCACGGACGCACGCACGCACGAACGACACACACACACACAGACAGAGACAGACTGAGACAGATAGCCTTCCTTGTCCGGTGACTGCAGTGCGTGTTCCCATCTTTGCACAACGCTGGCGGCAAGGCTGCATGAGATCTCGCTGAGCTGCCTTGGACCGATTGGACCAACCCCACGCTAGAAGGCGTTGTCAGCTCCAGCCATATTTGGCTCTGAGGAACCTGCAAGCCAGCTGCGGGAGCTTGCCAAAGGAGCATGGTCAGTGCTTGTGGCCACCTGCAATTCTCGCACCCAACACACGGTCGCACGACAGAATCCTTTGAACTTGACCTGGCCACACAGCTCGTAAGCTGTCCTCTCCCTCAAGTCTCGAGACCGTGTCGAAGACCATCACAGACTACTGCAATGCACTGCAGGCCTGCCTGACTCCTGCAGCAACCTGCGCTGCCGAGTTCCAGGCCACAAGGTCGGTCTGCAGGCTGCGCAACCTCGGACCCCCGTGGTTCTCATGCCCGCAGGGAAATGTCTGAGACTCCAGGTTGCTGGTGCAAGGTGTGGTCTTGCCTCTTCACCGAGAGTGGTGATGTGATGACATTGTGGTTTCCAGTTTTTGGTTGAGTCCCGGAAACGGGCGGGCATTGTGCTAGGTTGACTGCGATCCTGCAGCTGCGAACCTTGCTTGCGAGTTTCGTTTCGACACTTCGGAACAGACGGCCTGTCAGATCCTGCTAGTTCGAGAAAGTGGCGTTTCTGTGCCTCCACATGGACGGCAGCGGGGCGGAAAGACCCCATGCTTGGGCCAGGCCACATCGTGACGGGCTCCGAGGCTTTGCAGAACTGTTGCTCTCGGATTGAGAGCTCCTTCCATCAGGTGTGGCTTGTGGCATCTGTGCCCGAGATCTCTCAGCTCACATGCAGCAGAAACCTTGGTGCACACCTAAGCTTTGCTGACCCGTTCCAGCGAGCAGATCCAACTTATCAAAGTAATCGTTCCAAAAGCTTGTGTGGGAGGGGAGAAAGGGTAGTTTTCAAACTCTTTGCAAGTAAGGACCGCAGTGCCGGCTTGCACCAAGACTCTGCCAAGCGACCGCATCTCGTGCCACAGATCGAAGGCCTCACAACGGACGGCATCCTTCAACTCTGCATTGCAGCACTGCGGCCTCTCTTGTTTCTCCAAGTCAAGCATTTCGTGCAGGTGCACCCCCCGTTTTAGGAGCGGTTGCAGAGAGCATCGGCCTGGTCTTCCTCTGGGCTGACTGAACGACTTCGTGTCTTTAGCACGCTTAGGGACGAACGCCCCCAGCGGGACTCTTTGTTCAGGAGCCAATTCCCTCTTTCTCTCTGGCTCTCCATTTTCGTCTCGGGATCCTCTCTAGCAACTCTAGCATTTCCCTCAGAGACATCAGAATATTTCAGGACTTCAGAGCCTCCAACCAGCGAGATTGTCGTCCCAGGGAGTCGATCGCAATCGCATGCTCCTACGGGTGTTCTCGATCTCCAAACGTTGGAAATTTGTGTTCTCCAAAAGCCCGCTCCTTTGCACCGGAAAGCCAGGAGTTTGCTTGAAGCGTGCTCAAGGCCGACTCGAGCTCCTGGGAGGAAGCGTCGCTGTGACGTCATGCGCCAGCTGAGATGACGCTCGCTGCCACATCTGCCTTCGGCGAGGCGCCGCGGTCGCGAAGCCGTGCCAGGAGCAAAGCCTCCATAGACAGGACAACCCCTCACTGCCACTGCCTCAGAACAACCAGAGAACACCGCCTTGAGGCTGCGCTTCTTTCGCCGCTGTGGCGGCGACCTGTGGCAGCGGGATCAGCAGAAGGTGTGAGGATTGTACTTCCTGATTCTCAGAAGTCTTGGAATATTGGGCGCAGCTGCGGCCCCTCAGCGCAGATACTTTTGTTGACTCCCGGAGACTCGGAGAAGCGAAAGCAACTGCCTGGTGGATGCGCATCTCCCTTCCATCCAGGGCGAAGCGGAAACTCACAAGATACAAGATACGTAAGACATCAAGTTTAAAGCGGCTCGCCCTCCTAGAGCATTGTTGCTCCCCCTGTCTTGAACTTTTGCATGCACTTCCAAACAAACTGAAGCTTACGGCTGCGGAATGCATCTCGAAGGCACGCAATGGCACGCAAGACATCACAACAAAGTCAATTCGAAAGCCTCCGGAAAGAAATGTCAATGTGCAGACATGACTGCCTTGTGCTGGCAAACATGCACGAGCCATGTAATCTCACCATATCTCATCGGCCACATCTTTTCCGATGTCCGCGCGTTGCTTGCTGGGCTTTGGTGGCAGAGTTGTGCAATCTATTGCAGGTGCGGGATTGATCTAGTTTTTTCTTGGAGGGGAGGATCTAGTTTTCTTAGGACACATCTGTGCCACAGTGATCCCGAATGACAATCAGCAAGTGCATGGTTGCATTGCTTTAGCAACTGCATGCATCGTGCAAAGTGCTGTGTGCTAGTGCGCTGCTTTCAGCACTGGTGCCTTTAACGAAGCACGTCTTATTGAGTCCGAGACCTCTACTCTGTCTCGAAGAAACCGTCCCTGAAATTGCTCAAACCTGCTGAAACTACGGCAAGTACGGTGCATCCATGGAAGCAAGACCCAAGCAGAAATGGCTAAGACGACTTGTCAGGATCTGCAGCTACACTCTGCTGCACCTTCGAAGCTCTCTAGAAACAGCAGGGGAGGCAGGTCCATCTGCGTAGCACCCTCAACTCTTGTCAGAGCCACCGTCGGATCCCGTCACATCGCTGTCCTCGAGACTCAAACTGCAACAAACTGCAAAATGACCTTCAGCGAGCAGACTCGTTGCCACGCCTCCATTTCTTCGCCACTGTCACCTCCGGAGCCCTGCGGTGGAGTAGGCTTCCTGGCAAAGAGCTTCGATGACATGATATGAGAAAGAACAAAAAAACACCGCATAGAGTACAATGATATGTAATACCATACAAGGTTATATTACAATATATTACACACCAAATAACATCATATAGTAATATAGTGCAGTGTCATATACGAAAGAGGCAATATAACATGACAGACCAGAATGCAACACAGTGCCATGCACCCTGGCAAGGAAGTATAATGCACTGCAACACAATATAGACATGTAGCACATACAACGTAATACCATATCCAATCATTTCATTCAATACAACACATACAGTACTATATATGCTTTTCTGCACTGTACTGACACATACAGTACTATATATGCTTTTCTGCACTGTACTCTACTGTACGCTACTCTACTATACTATGCATTACTATGCTATACCATACTATACTCCACACTATAAGATGCTATACTATACAACACAATACTATGGTGTAGTGTACGGTACTGTACTATACTATACTATACTATGCTATGCTGTCCTCTACTATGTTGTACTACAAAATGTTATGCTCAACTATACTATACAACACTTGACTGGACTAGCCGATACACTACCATTACTAAACAAAACTACACTACACAGTTGCTATACAATGCTATACCATACGATGCGCTGCTGCTACTACTACTACTACTACTACTACTAATCACTGCTACCACTGTAACTACTACTACTACTACTACTACTACTACTACTCCTGCTGCTGCTGCTGCTACTACTGCTACTACTGCTAAAACTGCTACAACTACTACTACTACTGCTGCTGCTGTTCTACTACTATTACTACTGCTGCAGCTCCAACTATTCCTGCTTTCACTCCTACTCCTGCTGCTGCTACTACTACTAATGATAGTAATAATGATTATTACTACAACTACGACCACTAATTACTACCACTACTATTGCTACTGCTATTCCTACTACTCCTACGCCTACTCCTGCTACTACCATTCCTACTACTCCTACTTCCACTGCTACTACAACTACTCCTACTACCACTACTACGACAGCAGCAGCAACAACAACAACTACTACTACTACTACTACTAGTCCCTTTACCATTACTCTTACCATTCCTATTACCGTTACTATGACAATTACCATTACCATGACTTTGACTATCACTGCTATTATTTCACCGCCTATCCCTATTCCGATTGTTCCAACTACTAGTACTAGTACCGTACAACATGTATTCACACATATTTACACATGTATGATTACATATATTGCACTACAGCACTATATAACATGGGACTTGCTTGCTTGCTTGCCGGGCGTTTGGGCACGGGAGGACCCCGGTACCCTGCGCTCTCGCGCTGCGCCATTGTTCGTGTCTTGGTTGTGAGACATGGAAGGCACAGCCCTGTTCCACGGAATGGCCCATCTCCTCCCAGCCTCACATACAGGCAGTAACAGTCCCCGATGCTGCTCCCCGCCTGGGCCATCCCGTGTGAGCTGGTCCCCTCTCTTGTGCGGGCTTTCCACGCTTCCCCGGGCATTGCCGGGTCAGTTGTCGGAGTTCAAGGCTGCACTTTAGCTTTAGGGCTACAGCATGACAAAAACACCTGGCACATCATATCCTACACAACAGTTGTCCTCAGCCCCGTTTCCGACTGAAATGTTAGTGGGACTCTCTCTCTCTCTCTCTACATCTATCTACCCATCTATCTACCTATCTATCTACCTGTCTATCTATCCATCCAGAAATAAATAAACATATATATATATGTATATATATAGATATATATGTGTTGTGTGTGTATATATATATGCTATATATCGCCTATTCTATGATTAAATACGACTCTAGGACACAATACTGTACCATA
Source organism: Symbiodinium necroappetens (assembly GCA_905231915.1). NCBI lineage: Eukaryota > Dinophyceae > Suessiales > Symbiodiniaceae > Symbiodinium > Symbiodinium necroappetens. The sequence goes on along the minus strand of CAJNJA010047796.1, from coordinate 13,629 downwards.
AACTGTGGCATAATATTGTGGCGGCATACTTAGCAGCGAAGGACCATACTGCAAACACACCACGAGAAGCAATGGGTTTACGAGAGGGCTACGCGACCGGGACGACCACAAGGAACCATCCAGGATCATGAAGAGACCACCAGGACGCCCATCGGGACACCACGGCCAAAATATTCCATCCCAAGTGACATGAGCGGCCTGCGGCGGCATTCAGGACCACGGCGAGAATACTTCCCCCATCTATTGGCGGGATTCAGAGACGCGGGCCCTGTGGCTGGCGGGATTCAAAAGTTTCCAGGCCGAAAGCCATGTACCTGGCTTTCAGGTCGGCATGGACAGAAGGATCCTGCGTCAATAAAAAGATATACTTGCAACCTATTTGTGTTGCACTGAAAGTTAGAGCCGCATAGTGTGTACAACAGTTTGGGGAACAATAGAGTAGTAGAGCAGAACAGAACGGAATGGCCCAGAACAGGTCCAAATATGCTAGAATAAACCAGAGTAATGGAATAGAAGATGAGAGATGAAAAATAGAGCAGCGGATAGAGCAAAAACACACAGCACCACACTACACTCCTCTGCATGACACCACACCACACCACACTCCTCTGTTAATGCACACGACATCTCACGACACTGCACACTACACTCACTACACTACACGGCACTCCACGACACTAAGCTGACACAATCACAGCACCTGAACTGGCATGTTTGAAGTTCAACTTCGCAACATGGCTGAAGCTTGCCAGCTGTGCTTGCAGTAGAAGTATAGGCCGGCTCCGATGATGGCGATGCCAAACGGGGACATGACACCTGGAAGAGATACGCAGACACGGTATCAAAGGCTCGACAGCAGCTAGCCGCCGGTTCTTGCTCTGTTACGCTGCTAGCTCTCCATGCTGCAAGTGGTCTGCCTGCCATAAGCGCGGCCTTCGACCCAGATGACGGGCTCCTTGGATGCTTGTACCCGGCAATTCTGAGACTTTCTCTGACTTGCAGCCTGTGCTGCGAAGCAACGCGTCAAGGCAGTGGCTTGAAGCAAAAGCTGCTCTTGGTTAGCGCAACCGCAATGCACTCACTGCAACTCCACATGCACGCTTTCCATCCCATCTTTGCGGTTCCTGGCTGCACCCTGCGGCGGGGCACCCTGGTAACCTCTCCAGTGCCCGACCACAAGACTTGTCCCGTCACATGTTGCGGGGGACTCTCTGGGTGTGCAGGGGAGTGTGGAAAAATGCTTTTGGGCCACAAGCTACATCTGACGGTCTCCCTGCGGCTAAAGCTCTGAGTAAACTTGGCCCCCTGGGCCCCCGGGGCACCTTGATAACCTCTGTGCCAAGAACGCTGGGAATTGAGGCCACAGTCTATCGTGAGGACTCGCGACGGATGGCAATTGACAGTGTAGCAGGCTGCACTCTAGCTAGTATGTCATCTTAGTATGTACCAGCTGTGCCGGAAATCGCTCCGCTATGATCCTACTACCAATGTACCGTGCCAACATCAATCCGACTGCTCATTACGTGTGCAGGGGGCAGCGTAAGGTGCCCATGGACCCTTGCCTGGTTGCCCGGGCTGCCCCTGGTAGTATCCTGACCAGGTAATCGGGTATGAATTGCGCACCGGGGAAATGTACTTAGAGTCGACTAGTGCCCTAAGTAAACGGCGAAGTAGCAAACTGACGTTGTCCTTGCTGGTTTGGCGGATATCCTCCCTGCTGCTGATAGCCTTGCTGATAGCCGCCTCAATGCAAGTTGCTCTTCGACTCAACATGCTGTGGGATCATGTTCAGCCCAGTGGCCCTGCTGTTGATAGCCGCCCTGCGGCGGGGGACCCTGGCCCTGCTGGAAGTTTTGCTGCGGTGGTCCCTGCATTTGGCCTCGAGGCCAGAGCCCATGATGCAGCGAGCCCATGCTGAGACAAAGCACAAGAAAAGCCAAGCTTCGAGCCTTGCTGGCCTTGCTGCTGGAAGTTCTGCTGCTGCTGGAACTGCTGTTGTTGCGGTGGCTGCTGGAATTGTTGTTGCTGCTGGAAGTTTTGCTGTTGAGGAGGTGGTCCCTGCCATTGTTGCTGAAAAGACGAGGCCGACGAGTGAGAGCCCAGGAAAGAAGTGCCTTGGCTTTGACTAACGCAGCCTGGCTTTTCGGACCACCCCTGAGGTGCTCGCCGATGTCGCCCCGTCGCGAAGGCACAGCACGACTGCCACATGCCGGGACCAAGCCTTTCAACGAAGTGCCCAACAGTTGACAGTTGAAAAATTATGACTGTCGTGGGTGCGAATGGTGCACAGCAGCCAAGGGTGCCTGCATCATGGTTGCCAAGCCAGTCTTGAGCGCTGCGGCGCCTCCCGTTTTGTTTAACGCGCATGCCAGCGTCTCCAAGCTCCTGCGTCTTCCTGAGAAACTCTTGTCACACAAAGCAGTTCTGGCAGCAATTTCCGATCCGCGCAAACTAGTGAAACCTGAAAGTGGCATGAAGATGGAAAGTGCCGCAGCCCTGTCGGGACAAAGTGAGTCTCGCTCAACAATTCAACCTGGTGTTCATTCGGTTTGAGACAGCATGCGACAGTTTCCTCTTTTGACCAAGAGCTCGTAAACGGGACCAATCACTGTCACAGTCAAGCCCGCCTGGGGAGAAGTGCAGCCACTGCCTCCGAGGCAGCACGTGCCTGCCACCAGCCAAAGGGTTCACGGTCCAACTTCTACTTCCCTTCGAGTTGAGTCCAAGAGAGATGAGTCAGCACCTCATCCAGCGAAGCAAGCGATGTCGCATGGAAACTCCTGAACCTGCAGGAGCTTTTGCAACTTGTTCTGGTGGCAGTGGCACCCAGCTCTGCAGCTTGGGGCTTCTTGGGCAACGCGTGGCCTTAGATCTCCAGGCTCCAGCGTCGTTGGGCCTGCAGGGCTGACCGCAAACCCCCGCGAACAACATGCGCCGGGCTCGAGCACCTGCATCCCAAGAAGCGGCCAACAAGCCCTTGGCCATGGCCTTACAGTCCAACGCAAGGACCACTATGGACCACTGGCCCTAGCAGTGACTGGCTTGCCTTGCAGGAGCGCCACGGGACTTTGCACGAAGCGGCTGTGAAGCCCAAAGCCCATGAGAAGGCCATGTCGTGCACAGCGTGGCAAATGACAGTTCACAGAACACGAGCAGAGGCGTGCAAGTGCACAGTTGCACTTTTCCTGTGCAGCCGTCCCCGAGCTGATGTTCCACCAGCGATCCGCAAGCCACTGCTTGTGGTGCGTTCCCCCTAGGATTGCCAAAGGTGCCAGCCGCTTGCACAATCTGAAAAGATTTGCAGATCCTCTACACACGGGGCCTGGCAGCAATTTGCCATTCAAAAGGCAATCCAGCTAGCCTGCCTCGTTCACAATGATGAGAGCGCGTTGTGACTTTGCAACGCACTCGGTGAACACACTGCCCAGCACTCTCCCTAAACTTCAGACATCTTGTTGAGCGCTGCAGCAGCATCAGAACTCCGCTCGCTCAAATTCTGGGTGGCATCCTGGCAGAACCCACTGCTGTCTGTTGCCATATTCACTTTCAAGAAATCCCCTAGTCTTCAGCCAGCTGGCTTCTGGGTAAACCGTCGGATTGATCCCCAAATGAAACAGTTTGCGGTATGAGAGCAAGAGGAGCCTCTGCTTTGTGGGAAGCTGAGCCTTTTTGCGCTCCAATGCGATACTCTGGGCCTTCCCCAGGCCGAAGCTCCTCGCCATGGCCACTCTGCTGCAGGCGGAGGAACCGGCGAAGCCTCAAACGAGCACGATGACCGCGGACCGAGGGCTCAGGCCAGGGCGGCCCTCAGCCCTCCGGGCTTCTATCCCTGCCATAAGGCTTTTAGGGCTCTAGGGGAGAGGAAGCAGTTGCAGTCGCTGCAGGGATTCGTCGAGTCACCTTCCCCTTCGTGTATGCCCCCCCAGACTACAGCTACAGCTACGTAGCCTGGCACATGGCTAAGTGCTCTTGCAGCTCCGCAGTGCCTCCATTTGCTGCATACCGCAGCGGCTGCAGTAGGATGCCTTGCTGGTTATGACAGATCTCACGGGCAGTGAATCTGCCGGCTGCAAGGTGGTCAGAAAGGATGGCTCAGTAGTCAGACGTAGCGAAGTGCGTCGGCCTCTGGAGAAATAGCAGCACCACAGTAGGAGCAGCGTGGCATCGCAGGGGCCGCAGGCGGCGGCGCCTTGGGTGCACAGAAGGCACAAGCGCACGCACGCACACACACACACACAGAGAGACACAGACACAGAGACAGCAACAGCAGCAGAAATACGAGGTAACAAAGACTGTGGATGTGACCGGTCTCCGCTCAATGGGCGACGGAGCTCGAGGAGCAGGAAAGCCTGGACACGAAGGAAAAAAGGGGCTGCAAGTCATAGCAGCTTCCGGAGATAGTCTGGGGTGAGGGCGCGCTGACGGTCCGGCTGCCGATATCGGGTTGCGTGCGAATGACCCTGGCATAGCAGACTCTGACAGGAACGGTCATGTGGGAACATGTTGGCACCACAGAGGCGCCTGCGCCTTCGTGCAGGCGCGGCGCAGGCGGTGCGGGAGCAGAGCCCGGGCCCGGCGGACCAGCATCTGGCCTGGCAGAAAGCGGGCAAGAGGCATCCGATTGAAGCGGCCGGTGCTTGCCTTGCTGAACGCACATCAAAGAGGGCCGTGTGTCGCTGCAAAATCTCGGACCTCAAGCGCCGTGCTCATGATGCGGCACTCCGACACCAGGAGCAGCAAACGAGCGTTTTGACTGGCCGAGGGCATGACCCTTGCATGCCAAGCCCGCTCGCAGTCTTTGGCGCCCGAGCAGCAGAGATGACACCGGCAGTGGGGGCTGCACGGAAAGCCTTCAGAGATCCACGGCTCAGTGCTGGCGGGAGGCACACGGCGAATGCACAGTAGATTGCAAGGATCCACAGAACTGGCCGTCCTGCATAGGGTCACCCAGTGCGCTGCCAAACTCGTCGGCGAACCACACCTGCCAGAGATCGCATAGCGAACTAGCAACATTGACGAAGTCGTCCTCTTCTTCTTCGATGGGCCTCCTGGTATCTCTGGTCGAGTGCCGCAACACGCTCAAGGAACATATGTCCATCTGTTGACCTGGAGCAAGAGGAACAGGACGAAACTGAGGAGGAAAACGTGTAACGGGTTGCGACATTCCAATGTAGCTCAAACCTGCAAACCACAACATAAGCCGTCATAGCGTGGAGTTCGCTAGGTTGCTTCCGTGCAGCGTTGTTCCTGGATGAGGCAGGGGCGTAGCTACGACAAAAGCACGAAACAGAAACCATAACAGCGTATTTCGGGCATAGATCAATCCCCGATTTCGCAGGGGCCCCCACGACTCCAGGATGCGGTCCAGATCCGTGCAGTAGGCCTAGCGCTTCGCAGTTGTAAGGTGTTGATTTGCTTGTGTCTGCATTGCAGAGAAACCACACCGGTTCTTCTGCTGCAACGGTGGGGTACTCTGGCGGGCCAGCTACTGAGGAAGGGTGCCTCCAATGCCTTCTGCTCTTGTGCATCCATACCTCACCGTGCCGAGACATGTGTATCATCAATCACCCATCAACTCCAGCCGAGTGCAGCACGCTCCCAGGGAAGATCTGTGCGCCTCTCACATGACCCGTTCCCAGTTATTCACAGCTCGTGCTCAGTTGCTTCGAGCACCTGGGCGAGATGCCGGCCATGGCAGGCATGTCAGCTCAGTTCCGATCTTCCGCAAACCTGTGCACCTCTGAGACCTCGCTGGTGCCACTTGAGCTGGCATTGATCTACAGCATATTCGTTGCTATCTTGCGAGTTATGTCATGGAAGCATGTCATGCTGTCTTCGATTTGTACAGTCAAGCTACAGCGACGGGACCTTCGCAGACCTCCCTGACATTTGACATGGCTCTTGCAGTACAAAATCAACTCGAGGGAATTTCTTGAGACGGAGAGTTGGAGTCGATTTCAGTCTCAAGAGGCCTCCTTTGTACAAACAGCTAGACCGCGATGGCCCATCGCATTCTAGCTGTGCAGCCGCACCTAATGGTGTACCCAGAATGCCCAGAGAAGTGAGACAGCAGCCCACCGGCCGTCACTGCACAACATCCGAATCCCGGAGCAGCGGGTCCATGTGGCACAGGCCGTCAGAAAGGCCTCGCACAAGCGACACACACACACACACAAGAGCTCAAGGTACAGAGGGAGCCGGTCTCACAACTGTTGATCTTGAGGTTTGGGCTTGAGGTTGAGGAGGTTGGGGCCAGGGTTAGGATTTTGATTTGATGTCATGATGGGTGAACAGCTCTGGCTTTCCATCAGCAGGCCCCGTTGCATCGGGTGTCCGACATTCTGGCATCCAGGAAAGAAACCTCTTCAGTATCCACACCACTCCTACCTAGATCTTCTCTCATCTGCTAGGCATGAGGCCCTTCTGTGGAAAGGGCCTGCGCAGAAGGCTGATGGAACAGCACGGCCGGGCGTGTGATCGGAAACTTGGGAAATGTCCCTGTGAAAAACCTCATTGCATCGTACCCGTGCCCCCACACTCATTCCAATGCTCTGGAGGATGCCTGGCCAAAGAGGGTTCGTTGCGGACCACCAAGCCTCGGTAATCCGGAAGCCCCCTGGCGCTCTTCAGAACAAGCTCTATCGCCTCCTGCGATGCTGCGATCCTATCCTTCAGCTCCTTTCCCCCACTTGCCACCTTATAAGGCACAGGCGAAGACCAGCGCCTCGGTCAAAAGTCACGAAAAGCTGTCTACCCTCCAAGTTTTCAACACCTCAAAAGTTGCAGAGACCTCGTACAGTACAGACTTCATCCACACACATGAAAACAAAGCACGGGCTGCAGCGAACCTGAGCACCGAGCTAGGGCAACGAAGTGTGCCTGCAACCGAAGCAGCATGGAGTCGGGGGCGCCCAGGCCTGGACAGTGCAGAGTGGCGTTGGGAAGTGCAGGAGTGCGTCCCGCCTGTGTTCAGAAGCTCTGAACCTGGCAAAGCCGAAGCGGGAGCGGGACGGCGGGAAGCGGCGGGAAGTGGGGACCGCAGGAAGTCTGACATCAAGACGGAAAGCCCGCCCGGAGCACCGGAGCCGAGTTCGATCACGGCTGCTGAGGCGCAGGAGAGGCTCCCTCCAAGCTTTCCGACACTCCGCAGACGCCAAGATCAGAGTTTCTTGGAAGGGCGCCTGCAACAGCGTCTGCACAGCTGAAAGGAAAGGATCCCACGATCACCAGGAGCAGCGACACCTGGCGAAGGAAGCGATGCCACAAAAATCCCTCATCCGTTCCAGCTGCAACGACCACTCGTTTGCCACCAACTGATCCGGACCAAAATACCCCTCGACTCGGATACCCAACATCCCTCTCGAATCCTTGTACGTTCCACCCGAATTAAACTGCGCCTGTATGCCCTCGAGGACCGCTCTGCAGCCTCCTCCAGCCAAAATGCTGATGAACTATGATCCAAGCCAGGATGAACAGGGCGGATTGTTCTTTTTCGATTCTGAGCTTCGTCATGGGCAGTCCACATGTATGTCACTGCTGTGCACGAAAGCAGAAGCCACCTCTTCTTGGCTGCTTCCTATTCATGTAGAGGCAGCCCAGCACGAAAGCGACGGGCAGAAGGCCGCAAATACCTGCCATGCCAAGGTTGCTTGTGCGTGGGTGTGTCGGCGATTGAATGTGTGCGACGGTAAGGGAATGCAGCGGCACCTGCCAGCCAGACATCCACATTGCCAGGCCATCCTGCCATGGAAAGCACATCTGCAAGAAGCCAGCGGTGCCCACCCGAATGTCCACACCCGATCCCTTGTACAAATGGCTGGGTCACGTGCTGATTAAGGCTTGCACCTCCTGGCGTCCTAGTGAACATCTTCCCAGACAGCTACAAGCATGGCACGCGCACTTTCCAGGAAGCCTGGCTCAGCCGGCAGTGGCACAGCCTTGTGCAGTCGGACAATCGGCAAACCGCGGGTCCCTCCTGCCCGAGGGTTGCCTGCTGTATGAGCGGTGCCATGGCATCCACCGGGCCGGATCTGAAGATGGTGAATTTCTAAGTTGTCTCGATTCTATGAACCTCAGATCCCCACAACCCGTCTTGGAGCTGGGTCCGGTCTTGCAGCGTTGCCCTGCTGTCGTACGACTTGTTCGACGAATGGTGGCGCTCGAGAACGTCTGCTCGGAGCAATGAACCGAAGTTCTGCGTGGCACCTACCAGCACACTTCCCAGAGACTCTGGTTGCGAGTCTGCACCGGCATTGCCTTTGTGGCATGGAAGCATCGCGGCATGTCACTGAGACGGAGTCTTTGGTTCATGCACTAGCACTGCAATAGCAATGCGGACAGGACGGGCCTCACATCGCAGGCAGTAGGTGCATACATAGATTGAGCCAACATGCTCTCTCTTGAAAGGCAAGGTCCGATCTACATGAGAAAGTCTGTACAAGTAGCTCCTTAGGCGCTACGGAGATGCTAACCTCAAAGCACACTGCAGAGCAAGCTGCAACTCTTTCCACTTGCCAAAAGTTCTGCCCGTTTCTGCGCCAAGTCTTTGGTTGCATAGACCCGACGAACAAGAAGTGTAACCTCACTTTGCACTGCCTCAATGAAGTCTCAATGAGTGCTACTGTATTGCCGATGCGCATGAACGAAAGTGTTCCGGCTGCAACTGCTGACGGACTTGGGGATTCATGTCTGAAGACTGTGGGCTCAAGCCAAGCTTGTGTTGCTAGCTAAGTTTGGACTCGAAGCCAAACTGCCACCCAGAGGGGTCAGGCTTGGCGCAGCTCATTTCGGCCGCAGCAGCCTCGTCCAGGTGCCCTCGGAAGGAGAGTTGGGCAAGATACGACTCGGTATGATCACTGCGCAAAGAAAAGCCGCCATGCTTTAGACTAGGGAGTTGTCGTTGTGAGGGTCTCGAACTGGTCAAAAAATGGGCACCATAAAGCTCCGTGACCGGAATTCTCGGACTCGTTCTAAGCTTCCCTGCAAGCCACTGCTAGTCAAGGCAGAGAGATCCTCCAAAACGAGCTTTCGGAACAAGTCTGCCTGCAAGAACTGAAAAAGCAGAGAGTGTGAAACAGGCGGAGACCGGCAAACTCCGGTTGGGAGCACTCCCACGATCCTGAGGCCTGTGCAGTCCTCTTTTTCTTCATCTTGAGGCTTATCCTGCTCCGAGAGCACCGACATTGCAGCAACTCAGGAACCCTCGTCTTGAGGGCCATGGTCCTCTTCCCTGCGCTCACGCGGTGCTTGGACTCCTCCGCGACCTCCCGAGAGCGGTGCGAACACCTTCTCGCCGAGCCATGCAGAGGCGGAGGATGGCGGAGGCCCGAGCAATTTCGCCCTCCAGCTGCTTGAGGCTGAGAGCGAACTCCTCTGAGCCATCTAAGATGTTGACCCCTCAAACACCACACAGACACTCAAGCAAGAAGACGCAGTCCTTGGCGCCATCACATACGCGCACTTCAACCGAACGCACATCAAAACTGACCTGCGCATGCGCACTGCATGTGGCCATCCGCTACTGTACTGGCCCGGGCTGTGGCAAATCCGAAGAGCCTAGTTCCAAGAGTCTTCCCGTGCCTTCACTTCTCCGCGAGTGGCTGCCTCAATCGCCTCAGCATGCGCTAACAACCATCCAAAATCTGGAAGTCACTGCTCAAGGATCACGTCTTCTGTAGAGCACTGGTGAGGAGGAACCCAGTCCATGAGTAGTCATCTCGTCCCGACTCGTCCCCGACTCGTAGATTCCTTCAGCCTCCCTCTGGCTCCAAAGCATCTGCTCTCAGGCTTCGGCCTCAGGCTCTCCCTCGGCGGAGACGTAGATGCAGACAAAGTCGCCCTCAGAGCTACCGTTTAAGGCAGCTTCGCAGTGCAGCTCCTTTTGGGATGTCCCGTCCAAACTGGGCCTCGTCTGCCCAGGAATACTTTGTCAGGGGCCGGGCAGCAGACGCCTGCAGGCGCAGATGCTTCGATCTCAAACCCACTGCCAAGCCATTGCAGACGTGCAGACACCAGGCTGTGCAGCGGTGAGCACCCACAGCCTTAATCGCATCGCCTGTCATGGAGAGGGAGAAAAGGCCAGCATACAAGTCACAACCTGCGCATCCGTTGGCCTGAGTCCGCATTTTGGGACTCAAGCTTGATGGGCTCGCCCCCATACACGTAGCGGAGCTCCGGTGGAAGCTCCTCAAATTCCCACCACATCTTGCAACCACTGCGCTGCAGCAACCAATTCCAGCCTTTTCGTTGGCGTGCGCATAGTAGTAGCCTTGCCGTGTGGGATGCTCGCATGTTTTGGGTTTAGTAATCCGGCACCAGAATGTAAACGACAAGCTTTAGATTTTGGAACATTTCTCGAGACCCAAATGCCACCACAGCACTGTTGCCACCGTTGTTGCGAATGGACTCCCGTAGGAAGGAATTCTCCGGCCGAACCTTTCAATACAAAGTCTGAGCATACATGGCAGCAAAGCCGTGCCTTTCTTTCGCAGCGGACATCTATCAAGTAGGTAGCCTTTACAATCTCTTTGGACCGTTGCAGGGCCTCCACGGCGTCAGCCTTAACTGTCAACGAAGCGCCGTCCTGAGCGAGCGAGGGGCGGGGGCGGACACTGCGGGAGGCTGCTTGGAACGTGCCCCAAGCGAGATTCGACGCTTCTTCGTTGCCAAGAACCAGGTCCCCGCGCTTCGACGCCCTGCTCGCCAAGGCTTTGCTGTGCCTTACAACCAGTAGCCAGTGGTTGACCCCATGAAAGGCGTGAGAAAGACGAGGCAGGACACTTCCAAGACTTTCTTCACGGAGTTTCGTGACCTCGCGGCGGGGGGATGGCTCAAGCACTAATCTGTACCAAACGGCCACGTGCGCAGCGCTGAACCGTGCAATGAGAATGAGAGCTTCGCCCGTTTTGGAAGCTCAGCGCCAAAGTCACCTCGGGCAAGTCGGATCGAACGAGCCTGCTACCTGCAATGTAGGACCTGCTGTGTGGTGCTTTTGAAGCTGGTTACGTGCAGGAAATCGGATGCGCCAACCCCCGCCCAGGGTGCCCGCCGGCCTCTGCATCCAGGCCCAAGGCTTCGCGAAGCCTCTCCTTCAGTGCCTGCGCGGCTCAAGGATGCGCAAAAGCAGCACAGGGTCACACCGCACCTCACCAGTGATGTCCGCCGAAACTGACAGCTGCTGAGTGGCAGCCTTCGAGTAGAGGACAGTCCTCAAGTCACCGGGTGCCAGGCGTGCCCATCAGAAGTGCCATAGTCTGGTGCGGTGAGGCCGAGGATGAGACAGGCTCAGCTCGCCTGCCTCCTGAGAGCAAGAAGAAGCCCGGCTGAAAGTGCCCCTACGGAAAACCCAACTGAAGGTCACGCAGTACACCCAAAAGCACGTGCTCGAAAAACGATGCCCTTCTCAGTTCACTTCCTGAACCCGAAGAGTTCAAGAGCCGGAGCCTGGGCCGCCATCCCGCGCTTGCACCGAAGGTCAGGGGCCCCCCCGTATCTAAGCTTTGAGATCGTTTGAGGATCGGCGGAGGATGCCCGAAACTCGGCTCAATCTCATGGGCTTTCGTCACCTCTTGTCAACGCTTTTGCATGAGCTCGACAATTTTCGCTCCAAAGTTCGGGCACCTGCTTCTTCAGCGGCATGGCCTGCCAGGCTTGCACTTGCACAGCTCCTTTCGGCTCGTTCATGCCTTTGAAACTCCACAACCATCACCCTTGCACAGGCACGAGGGCTGCTACCACCAGCGCCGCCAGCAGTAAGCGCTGAGCACAGCCGCAAAAAGCATCTAGCACCAAGACTTTGCTAAAGGTCGGAGATCCTCTGGGCGAAGTACATCTGGTCAGTCTGAAACGGCGGAGTGACCACCGCCTTCACACGCGCAGAGCGCTGATTCCCCAGGCCTGACCGTGCCTGGCCCCTGCGCTGACGTTTCTGCAGCGCGAGGGCCGCATCCGCAGCGCTGCGGCGAAGCCTAAGAGCAAACCATCGGAAGGAAACTGTCGCAAGGAACATACTTTTTATGGCAGGTTTCGGCCTTTCTGGATGCTGCCCTATCAATGACAACGACCCTGAAGATAGTCCGACCTTCAGTGGGAAACGACGGGGCGGCTTGCGCTCCGACATTTGGAGGGGCTCTTTCCTTTGATGTTGCTTGTCTGGGGGGCAAGCTGGTTGTGATTGTTAACCCCGGTCTTGCTCTTGATTCTGGCTGTTGCTGGGTTCTGGCTGTGCATTGGAAGCATGCCTGTCGGATCACGAAAACCGGCGATTCTTCAGATGTTGCAGTTGGTTTTTGCTCGTGATGTTGCCAGTGTGGGCGGCCGGCTGCTGATTGTTGAAATGATGCCACAATGATGCTCATGATTCTGGCTCCTGGTCGCTTGGTGACCTCCACACCGTTGTTGTTGCTGGCTTCCGGCTATTGGACCGAAGCAGGAATGTTGCTAGCCTGGGTGGCGGCCGGCTTCTGATTGGTGAGACGATGGCCCGATGAAGCTCATGATTCTGGCTCTTGGTCGCTGGGTGGCCTCTACTGTTGCGTTTCTGGGTTCCGGCTGTTGGACCGAAGCAAGTCTGGGCGGAGACCGGCTTCTGCTTGTTGAAGGGATGGCCCGATGACGCGCATGATTCTGGCTGTGCTTGGCTCGGCAGCCCGTGCTGAGCTGGCTTCTGGCCGTGGGAACGAGGCACCTGTGACAATGCATTTAGCCTGGTTGCCTCATTGAAAAATTGCTGACTGTCATGATGTTGCTGGTAGGGGCGGCGGGCTGCTTGTGATTGTCGAAACCACGGCCGAATGCTCATAATTCTATTGTATTGGATTGGCGGACTTTGTTGCCCCCGTTTCTTTCGCTGCTAGATTACGAAAGCCGCTGATTTCCCATGATGTTGCTTGCCTAGGGGACAAGCTGGTTGTGATTGTTGACTCAAAGCCCCAAGTATTACTCGTAGATGATTCCGGCTCCTGTTGACAGTTGCTGGCTGCCTGTTGAGTCGAAGGACCGGGGAGGAGCCGGATGAAAGAGAGCCGGCCATGATGCCGCTGACCTTGGTGGCTGGATGACAATCTCGGCGCTTCTTGTGATTTTGCTGGTCGGGCTTGCCGAACCGAAGCCTCAATGCTGGCGCTTGCTCGCTGGATAGCCTGTGCTGCCTCCTCTGTTGATGGCGTCTGGCTGTGAAAAGGAAGGACATGCACCGACCGTGTTGTTGGCTTCCGGCTGTACCTCATCGAAGCTCCCGTGATAATGCGTTTCACTTCGTTGCCGGATTGCGAAAACCGCTGACTCCGTGATGTTGTACGTTTGGTGGAAAGCTTGTGAGGGTTGAAGGGAAACCCCTGGCCCAACGATGCTTAAGATTCTGGCTCGTGGTCGCTTTGTTGCCTCCACCGTCACGTTGATAGCTTCCGGCTGTTGATTGAATCAGCACTCCTACCCGTGCTGCTAACTGCTAACATGTTTGCGGCAGGGGCTTCTTATTCTTGATACGAATTGCCCAATGATGCTCGCGAGTCGCATCTCTCGCTCGATCTGGGCGGCAGCCGGCTGCTGAATATTGAAACGATACCCCAATGATGCTCATGATTCTGGCTCCATGTCTCTTGGTGATCTCCACCGTTGCTGTTGGTTTCC